>JAPEIX020035639.1:0-29160 GCA_026122405.2 Zoanthus sansibaricus
AGCAGAAATTTTGATCTCAATGAAATGTGTACACTGAGAATTTATAACTTTTTTAAAAACATTTCTTAGAAACCTCCAGGTACGCACCATGCCAAAACTTGTTGCTTTCTTTGTTTTTGCTGGTATTGAATTATTCAGAAGTCCCTATTTTTTCGTTCGAAAACCTGGAAAAATTTTTAAAAAAAAATTTCAACTCCCTTTGAACTTCATGCTGACTCGTATATTTGGAGATTATGGTATATTTAACAATAAGAATATTTTATCGCCTGATAGAATGACGAGGGCAAAAAAACTTGATACTATTTCACAAAAACTAAAATTTTTGTTTTCAAGTCTCGTTTCTCTATATTTTACGCTTTGCGACTATATTGTTCAGTGCAAGTGAAACTGTTATATTAATATTTGAAATTCATTTTTTTGTTACCTTGAAAAGTTTAATATCATATTTTGTTACTTTTTTGTACTCTCTTCCTGCTGAATATGTGGATTAGTTCCTCTACCGAAACGTCCCAAAAGCGGTAAAGCGACGCCATATTGAATTACTTGTTCACATCCCGCAAACACTATCTATCATCTGTAAGATGGCAAAGTGCGTTAGCCAATCAGATTGAAGTATTTGCGACAGATATTGACTTGATTTCTACTAATAGCTCATAGACCATGATAGCCAAGGCAATAAAAAGTCTTGAATTGCATTATCAAATGATTCAGTTTTTAATACAATAATTAATGCTTTATCTACCATATTATATTCAACGCGCGCTCATCGATTAATTGTTAAATATTATATCCTTATACCTTATAAAAAATTATGGGGAATCCGTTTATCAAACTTGGTAGAGGAAACCTTTGACTTTGATAAACTAATTGATCGATAACCTGCGACAATAATATAAGCACACAAATTAATTAAGTAGACAAAGAATAAAGATAAACTTTAGAAATTAGTTGTTATAACAAATTTATTTTTAGTAAAATACTTGACAACATTTTCAAAAGGACGACTGAAAACTAAACGTATGTAAATTTTTAGAAAAAAAAAATTTCAATTCCATTATCGATCACGCAACATCTTAAAATCTAAAAATCAAAGAAGCACTGCAAATCCTTTAAGAAAAACCTAAACTCAATACTCAAGTCAAACACTTAAACACTAAGCTTTCATTCTAATAGATCTCTCTTCATTTTTTATAGGTGTTCTTGTGATTACAATGCTTAGCCAATAATCTTCATACGATGTATTTTTTACGCACTTGCATTAACACCGAGGAAGGCAGAGATTTCTGCCGAAACAAATTTTAAATTAAAATGTGTCTTTTTCTTTTCTTAAAAAAAGAAATAGATACAAACGATACTGGCTAAAACGATACTGGCTAAATTGTCCTCAATAATTTGAACAATGAAACATGCAACTTTCTTTCAAGGCCTTGAAGTAAAGTGTTAAAGTATATAAGATAGGTATCTTGTAAAAAAGAGATTTGATTATTTAAATTATAGAGAACACACATTTATTTTAAAATTATTCTAAAACAACATTGAACTAAACGAAATCTTGAACAAATAAAAATTTAACTCGGTCAAATCAGTTCAATAATAATTAATCCTGATAAACTACCGAAATGAAAGCCAATATTAGCTGGTCCAAAAATACGCAGCTCTGCTACTGTTCTAGATTAAACAATCAGTGTAGTTAAGCCAAACGTCATGCTTTATATTCAACATACATCTTAATAAAATTCAAGACATGGCACAATTTCAAAGGAAGACTACACTATATACTTCACGTCAATCGTTTACGTTCTCACACTAGAAAGGTTTATATTTGTTAAACAGGCGTAAATTAACTTCGCACAAATAGGCACATTTTTCGGGTCAAAAAATCCACTGTGTAAAACGTTTTCAAAACTATTCGTGGCTTCAAGAACAGAGTTTGTATAAGAAAATACTGATTTTAAAAGATATCCGAATGTAGGGTGGGCAGGGCAGAAGGAATTTTGGTTCCTTATCATTCAAAACAAAAAACTATTTACGTGGATAGAAAATTACTTGTCATGCATCGTAAAGTTTTCCAATTTCTTAACCAATATAACCATAGCTATAATAAACTAAGTGGCAATAAACTATGTAAAAAAAACATGTTTGGGTAATAAGCAACTTTTACACTTTTACTTTATATGCTTGTTCGGGCAAACAGTCTTGGACGTATTATCTAAAATTCAGTTTCAAGTTCCTGCTCGTTGCCACGCTCGAGTACCATTTTATCCACCGAATTGGATGGACCTTTAACATTCCCAACAAGCAAATGTTTATGGATTGTCTCGGTTCTTTTCTCATCTTCTGAGTCTGTCTCGTGCAGAGTATTGAAATGAGATTTCATTTGTAACATCTTAACAGTTTCTTGGGGCGACACTTGAGAATCTGCACTGGTTACCTGGTAGCTTTTGGATGTTTCAGGAATGTCGTTGTTTAGCGGCTGAACTTTCGGTTCACTTTTTCGTTTCTTGCGAACAAGCACGACTATCACGCACAATAGACAGCAGGTGAAGACGACAAACCCTACACTTGACGTAACAATAATTGCAATCTCAGTTGGTGTGAGTCCTTTTTTGGGTGTAGTTTCCTGGCATTTAGGAAAAGCGTCGTAAGTCCCATACAGCAGGCATTCCTTAATCCGCAACATTTTTTGACAGTAAAATCCAAATAAACTAACGGAGTGTTTGTGATGGGCAAGATTCCCAGAATCTGCAATATCGGCCAGGCAGGACTCGTAGTAAAACAGCGACTGGGGAACGAGATGGGGACTACAGTACTTCTGTAAACTACCATCAAAGAACATTTTGTGACAGAGTTTTAGCGCTTGTTCTTTTAATGTCGCATTTCTAAAGGTCAGAGTGTAGTTTGAGCTCGGGCGAAGAGGCGCACCAGACGGTGCCCAATCGAGTCTATCAAGAGGTGGAAGCGAGAAGAAGGTCACAAACTTGCGATCTTCAGAGCTGTTGTTAGAGGAAGCATTTTGTAATGCAGTTACCGGTAGAGGATCATAGAACTGCGCGGTAAGAGTGGCCCCTTTGCCCTCGTCCATGGGCAAGTTCAGTACAAGGCCCTCAACATAATGGTCGAACTTTAGGTTTCTCAGCCGGGAAACCTCTACTGCTGACTTGGCGTACTGCCACAGTCTGAACTCGTCCAATGCACCAGTCATATCATATTCTGTTGCAATGTCCAAACCACTCATGTATCTGAAATCATGAAATAATATAAAAGAAGTCAGATCTAACGTCAAATGTAAACAAAAATTAACATTCACTTTGAAATGAATTTTTTTATTGCAGCACTTCTTATTTTAACAATAGCATGTGGACCAAAACTTGGATTTGTCAGCAAACTTTACTATTGTTTTGTGACCGAAAAGGAATGTAGCGAGAATGGCAAAAACAATGATATTTCTTAAGTAAAATTTATTAAGACAGAGCCTCTTTTATTAAGAATAAAAACATGATGACAGGGCCCAAAGTGCGACCAAAAGACTCGCAAATCTGAGTAATTCGCGAGTGTTCGCTGTACTTTCGGCAGATAACTTTCAAGAAACAAGAACATTGCCACTCATAAAAAGAGTTTTAAGGCCATTTCCAAAGCATTCAACATACACATAGCTTTTGAGTTAATTCAGGAACTGCCATATTAGATTGCAAAACGTTCAAGGTGTCTTGCGCAATAAAATAGTTAAACCTGGCATTGCAAATTCAATTCAGTAAAAGTTACAATATAACAGGGATCGAAATTGTGACGTCGCACTTGCGACTAAATATTTCTTTTTGCAACTAAAACTTTAACGGCGGTGGCCATTTTGCGGTTAACTGTTTTTAATTTTGCGACTAAAATTTTACAACCACAATCACAAAAATGGACCATGGAATTTTCTTAATTTCGAGCCCTGTATAAGAAAAAGTTACACTTTTTAAGTTTGTGTTTTTGAACGTCACGAAACAGACCTTTCTGGAATTTACTGATGAAAATGAAGTTCGATTGAAGTCTGAGCGTAAAATATAGAAACTTTTAAAGGTTTAGTTAAGCGTGGTAACTGAGAGCTTTTAATGTCTTGCTTTTTTGGCAGAGCTCTACAATGACCTGTCTAAAACTTTTAAAAAGTTGTTCAGTCCTTCTAACTAAATATAGATTCAGTGTTCGCATAACAAACCAATATAACCAAAATCCAGGCCTTTCCACAGCTTCAAGTACCAGACTAGTTTTCTGAACAAAACGTTTCCAGATCCTGGAAAAATTATGTTCGTTTTCCAAAACATTCCCAACCCCGTGCGAGTCTTCTTTCATATTATTGGGTAGATATATCCCTAAGGACCGTGGTTGTAAATGTTAGTAGCGCATAGAATTATGGATGTAAAATGCGGTTCAAAATAATTCTGTACGTATTTTGTGGACATAAACTAGAAATGTTTTCACGGTTAATATAGCTCTGTATTTGCATTCAAATTTTCTCGCCCAGCTTCCTTTGTCTTATTGAGTAACAGTTAAGAAAAATAAGATTTTTTCCGCGCCTTCACACCCTGGTATTTAAACACGAGGTGAATGTTTGGGAGAATTCAAAAGCGGTAAATGAAAACCCAAAATTTTCACCAGCTCGGGATTTCTCACAAACGCTATGTAGGAACGGAAAACATGTTATATTTCTTTTAAAAAACTATTATATTCCAACTTGACAAAGTGAAAGACGATACACGAGGCTGTATATATTTCTTATTTATTTCATAAAACTGCAAATTGGAGATCATATAGCTTATATCATATTCGTGCTTTAAAGCGCTGTGGAAACACACTTGTTGACCAATCCAAACTTACTGCTATCCAAATTAGTTTATAACCTGTTTTAATTTTAAAGCTCGTGAACGAGGCAGGGCAGGTAAGGTTGAATTGAAACAAAAGAATATTTTAATCGTGAAAAAGGTCTGTTGTGCTGATGTGTACTAAGAGAAAAACGGACTGCAATTGTTTTAGTTGTAAGGAAAGGTAGTAGTTTAGTATGCTCGCAAGGTTTTATTTGCTAAACATCTAGCAATTTTTTTCTACCACCACAACAAATGAAAGTTTTTGCTTTCTGTTCAATCTTTGTTAGAAATATTTACCAATAAATACATTAGTCTCTTTTCGCAATGTCTTAAACAATTGTTTATAAAAAGATGTTCAAATGGAGAGATTCTTCAAGAATACAACATTACAAGAATATAAAGAACCGTTTTCTTCAGCACCAGCGATGAGGTTACTGTGCATAGGTTATACCAATCAAAGTCAGAGCAAAACTAGCAAGCTCCCTTAGGCAGCTCGTTGAACAAGATACGTCGGATAGTGTTACTCTGGTTTTCCCTCGGCATTTTATAATTCTTTATCTTTTCGACGAAGTAATGCCTTTATCATAGCGAACAATTTAATTTAATTTTCATAAAGCCATCAAAAATCGTTTAAACAGTGGGCACGAAACGTAAATTCAACAAGTTTCCATAAATTGTTAAACAAGGGGAGGCGGATATCTTAAACTTAAAGAATATATTTTTAATAATCACTCAAATATTAGGGTGCTCTACATTCTTATCCGCGTCTGCAAATTTATAACAGGTTATAGAACTGGTTTAGCCTGGTTATACAACTGGTTATACTTGGATTTTTAACAACAGCAATTGTTGCACAAAGTTTTGTGCAAACGATAACAATTTTATTTCACTGCTACGGCTACCGGGTATCCGTGAGTCAAAACATGTTAATTAAACCCACCAAACTGAAACTAAAACTATGACAAATAGTAACCTAATGTATATCGCCCAGAATGCACTGCATAAAATATCCACAGTACATTGCGAGTGAGCTAAAAGAAGCGTTTGGCCTTCCTTTTGTTGACTATTTGTGCCGTCGTCTCCCCTTGTTCGCGTATAATACTAATGGTGTGATTTTATATGTCAAAGTTGTAAAACATAGTATTTCAACCAAACGATTCCAAAGTTTAAGATGTGTAACTTGCTAAAGTTATCAGCGCACTACGTTGCAGTGGAAAAGCTGGACCCGCATAACCTCACGCGCGGGTACAATACAACATCGTGACTTAATCTTAGGGGCATAAGACAAACTTTTAATGTGGCTGAGAGTGAGGAAGACAAAAATGGTGGAAGCGGTTACTTTTTTGCATACAATAAACTGCCACCACTGAATGGATGTGGCGATGAAAAAAAACAAAGTCGATCTTACAAAAACCGAAATGAATTCTATATATGTCAGAAAACCGGAAAAAATCCAAAAGATTAAAGAAAAGTTTAGTTTCAGGGTTTCCCACTTTCCAAATCAAGCAAAAGAAGGAAAATGTTTACGATTCCCTTTCCATTTGATGTTTTGCTTTAACAAGCGACAAGGAAATCGTCCACGGTCAATTTGACAATAAATAACAACAAAAATCTTCTGCATAAAGCATTAAGAATGAACCGAAAGCACTACCAAACCTTTGAGAACCACCCATCAAAATCTTCATTTTTGTTGTCTTTCACACTGTCTTCCTAAGGGGTACTCAACACCAGCAAACCAATTTCCATATTGCTGGATAGGTTATTTTTCTGAGTTATTATAGTTATTATGGAAAACTCAATGTCTCACGGTTCATATCCCCCAGACAACGTGATAGCAACTAATTTGGCAATAAACTTGATCAAGTCCTTCGACCATTTTAGGGGCAGAATTCTTAAAGTTTCTATAAAATCGCCAATTTTATCTTGCACATCTCAAGCTTGAGAATCGCACGTTTGAAACGTTATATTTTACATCTGTGCAAAAAAAAATTTCACTAACAGGCTCTTTAACACTCACTCACTACGACACTATTTATTTATCGAGCTGTTGTTCAAATGTTTACACACAGGTTAATAACACTTTGAAAAATATTTCTTTAACAAGAAAGATATGGAAAAAAGTCTTACACTAAGGGCCTGTTCGTTTGGGGCAATTCCAGCTATTCCGGAATAAGAATGAAGTTTTGAATTTGCTTCCAGACTGTTAGGACGATGAAATATTTGTTTCAAATTTAAAACTCCAAAGAGTTTTATCACAAAGACATGTTTTATTTGTAACTTCGCAGGAAAAACAGCCACGCAAATCCGACAAACATTTTGTTTTATGAATTCCTATTCCGGAATAGGCCCAAACGAACGCACACCAACTCTTCTCCATGTCCGTTAGTTTTGCGTACACCATGCACGACGAATACCAATGGAGAAAGATATTGTTATTTATAAACTAATTGGAGTCCTAAAGAACGCCATTAATATGCTTGGTTAGTCCTAATGTCAGCGTTTAACCAGGTTTTCAAACGGTTAGACTTCCTCGTCTTCTCGGATAAGGACGGTAAATCGTAGGCCCTTGGAGACGTCTGTGTGTATGTGTGTATGTCTGTCATGTGAAAAGTCTCCGTCCACCTTTGAGTGGTAAAGATGGTGTCCCCAATTAGCAGGCCTTTGGCCAGCTAAATAAGTCTTGACACCAAAATAAAGTTGTTGTTGTTATTATTATTATTATTATTATTATTAATACTATTATTATTATTAACTGACAAGTATTGACTGCATTCTCCTTCATCGGGATTATAACAATGAAGTAAAACTTGTTGACATTTGTAGTTCAGTTGTATTTGTTATAAAAGTTATCAGTGACAATCGCGTCATAAGTTCATTTGTAATGAACAAACGAAATAATAACCACATTTAAAACTGCAACATACCTGCCGAACTGAAGGGATCCATTAAGTGAAAAGTGTTTTCCTATTCCGAGCCCATACGCGGATTTAGAGGTGGTAAAGTTTCCTTTAGAATTTACAAACACTTGTACACGTCCATCAGTGTTTCTCCACGTGACTGCAACGTGATGCCAGATTCCTCTTGAAATGTTCAGTGCCGTGTTTAGCTCGTGACCGAAACAGCTAACCTTTATCCCATGGTCGTACAGTACAGCAAACCCTTCTGATTTGTATGTGAATGACACAATAGCGTGTTTAGACATCAAGGAACTAGAAGACACATCACTGGACTGTACTATACTTTGTTTATGTGGGGATGAACACGCGGATACCACGTTTGATGCTTCATTCATTAAGCAAATCCAAATTTCAAAAGTAAACTCGTTAAGGTCGTAAGAATTGCCTGCAGCAAGCACGACTTGTTTATGGGAGCCGAATATTAACATGTACCCAGCACCAGTGAAAGCGAACCCTGAATACCTGTTCTTCAACACTTTATTATGCGCGCTAACCGTTTCCCGGTCAATAATTCTCTTTTCAAGTGTAGCTTGGTTAGAATTCAACGTTTCCGTGTTGTTATAAGATTGGGACTGATTATCTATAATCCAGTCACCTTCCTCCTTACCACAGATGCCAAAGGTGTTATTGAGTAATTCATTAGGCATTTCAATGGCTGCTCCAATAGCCTCGTTGTATAAAAGAATGATAAACCTGATATTCATAGTTTTGTCTTTTAGTTCTAGTATGTTGGAGTGAACCCAACGATAAGTCAAGCCTCCAACGTCCGTCCAGGAGTAAGATTTATGAATGGATGTAAGTTCACCTTTTAGATGGTCAAACAAGAAGGTCGATACATTTCCCGATTCCTCGTATATTAAAGAAAACAAATTTGCGGTTGTATTCACAGCAAATTCAGTAATTCTTCGACAAGTTAAACGGTTATTACACGGCACTTGCAATATTTGCGCCTCTATTCCTTGTAATTTGAGCAGATGATACGAGCCTGGAACTTCAAAGTGGTAGTTTTCCCCTGTTACCGTTGTAAAATGAGGATCACCAAAACTTATTGCAAGACTTGTTTCGTTGGATTGCCTTACAGAATCCTCCACAGCAATAGAACAATCACTTCCTGTCCATCCAATGGTACATTGTGAACAGTTGGAATAATCTGAAGTATTCAATGACAGTTGAGAAGATCCTCTCCAGTGAGGCTCACAAAGACATGTACCGTTCTGAGGACAACAATTGCCGTGTCCGTTGCAAACATTCCACAAACCACCCGAGCACAATTTCGAACAATCTTGTCCCCAGTAACCATATTCGCAAGAACAGGTAACCGATCTCGAAGAGTTTAGTTTTGGTTCGGCGTAGCCAAAAACACATTGAACATCACACTGATCTCCGACCCAGAAGGGAAAGCGCATCTTTAGGAAATGGTTGCATAGCTCTTTAGCTGGCCAGACTGCTAGTGTAAGTACGATTTGACAATAGTCGGCATACAAAACAACAGAATATACTGCAGATCGTAATTCCTTGGAAACAGCAACATCGCTTAAACACATCTTGTAATAAAACTGAGACACTTGAACTCCAAGCACTTTACAACGCACAAACAGCGGTCCATCGAGTAATAACGACTGGCAGTAAGACGTAGCTTCCACCTTCATCAACTGATCTCCATACATGGTGTCCACGCTCTCAGATGGAATGTCAGCATCAGAAAAGCTCCAGAGCGGTTCGTGGAATTTCACAATGTATAAATGATTTCCAGAAACCAAATCACGGATTACCGATCCTTCAACTTGATTGAATTTCCAGAGATATAACAAGCCTGGATACTTCTGAACTTGGACATTCAGGCGCCAGTTTCTGCGTATTAGATCTGGGTTTGTTTGTCTTTTCCAAATTCGGACCTCGTCAATTTCTCCTTCAAAGCTAGAAAATGGGGGCTTACCTCTTCCATCGCGTGACGGTTGCCACTGGCCAAACACTAAGATTCCTCCGTTCATAAAAACAATGTTGTTCAATCTAAAGACACGGATAGACATCGAGCCCTGTGAATTGAAGTGGTACAACTGAAGAACGCCAGCAAACGTTTTAAACACCAAAGATATTTGGTTCCATTTTCCGATTTCATTGCTTAATCCGGTGTCTATGACTTTTTCTCCATAAACAATTTTCAGCTTTTCGTCATTTATTAATGCAAATATTTGTTCACGTGCATAAGACAAAACAGTTCCGCCATATCTGTAGATCTTAACAAGAAGCTCTATTGTCAAAATGTTTACCTGTGGAAAGTATTGCGGCGTGGAGCGTACAAGACTGTCTTTAAATAACAAAGAGAATCCGCCCCCAGTGACATGCTGATGTTCCTTATATGAGAAGTATTGATGCACAAAGAGGCTATTGTTCGTAGGGACCACTGAATTCACAACCAAACGTTTCTGCAAAAGTTCAATATCTTTTCCATTCGCACCAAAGTTATAATCTATACATGCACCAAGAAGACCAGATGAATTTTGGCAATATTCATTTGGCACGCGGATACTGATGCCAAGACTGCTCCCAACCGTTAGTGAAAACATGATGCTGTCTGGTCCAATAATATGAAATGTTAGACGAGATACACGTACCATAGTAAAGTACATAGAAAGTTTTGTCACGTGGTCCACCCTTACAAACCTTTCATTTACCCAGATGATAGGTACCAGAATATCTGTTTTTAACACACTTACAATGGGCGCACGAATGACTACTCGCAAGTTCTTGTAACTAAAGGCAAATGCAGTTGTACAGAGCGGTGAGTAATTCTCCATTATTACGCAAGGAGACTGTCGGATTTGAATAATAAAGTTACGTGTTGTCGTTCGCATAAGATAATACTCTCCATGTTCGTGAAATTCAAAACGTACTCCAAAGAATGTAGAAAAATATCCGCCACTTCCTATGGAAGACGTGTAAGTAAAGGCAGCCTCAAATTTTGTTATAGCAAACTGACACCTAGTTCCTCCCCATCCTACAGTGCAGCCTCGGCACGCTTCGTCTCCTTGCCAATTGATGTCACATATGCACTTTCCGGTAGCTTTATCACAGCGGCCGTGTCCCCCACATGTATCAAGAATGCCACCTGGACACACCTTAGAACAGTCTTTATCCCAGTAGCCCTTGTCACAAATACAGTAGTTTCGATTATTCGGATCTGCATTACCAAACACGCACTTGACCGTACATTTATGACCAATCCATAACGGAAAAGAAATTCCGATAAACCTGTTGCACAGTGTTTGGGCTGGCCAAAAGTTGAGACTGAGCACTGCTTGACAGTGATCTGAGAACGACACTACGGACGTAATGGCAGCGTTAACCGTTTCACTGACCGCAATGTCTTTCAAACAGACAAGATAAAAAAAATCTCGTTCGGGCGCCAAGCTATCACAATGTTTATCTAGGGGATCTTTATAAAACATTTCAAAACAAAATGAAAAGGCCATCTTCTCTATATCTTTGTTACTAAATACAGTCTCAAAAGGTTTTTCAGCTGAGGTAAAGTTTTTAGCAACAGCAGCGTCCGAATATACCCATACTGGTTGTGGCCAGGGTTTCGATGGCAAGAGAATATGTTCGTCTGTTATTAGGTTTATCAGAACATTCCCTTCTCCTTCATTGCATTTCCACAGAGCTGACAGTTCGGGATGGGATGGAAGTACATTCATTTTCCAGTTTTGTTGGATAAGAACAGGGTCAAATGCTCGCTTCCAAACACGTATTTCGTCAATTAAACCAACAAATGAAATTTGAGTTTTTGCTTCAGTTTCTTCTGGTGACAAGTCCCACTGTCCAAGTTGTATTATACCGCCTGGTTGAAAAGGGTTAGAGTTCCAAGTATGGGACCTTCTTGATATCTTTCCTTGGTGACTGAAAACGTAGACTTCTAAAGTTTTTATCTTGTGATGCCATAAAATAGAAAGATGACTCCAAACGTTAACCTGTATTGGAATTCCTGTGTCCCACACGATACTTCCATGAAAAATTGTAATTGTAGATTCAATCGTTACAGCAAACGTAGATTCAAATGCATAAGAAACAAGAGTGCCGCCAAATCTGAAAGGCTGGAATAAAATTTCGATGGTCAAATCAGCGTCATTTAAAAATGTTTTTAGTAAGGGAACCGACGAAGCTCCTGTTTGGTTAAAGAACAAAGCATACATCGCCCCAGATGGTACTAACTGTTCGTGGAAATGTTTGTACTTTAACACAAGCAGGTTATCTCCACTGTTTAAACTGTTGTTAAAACTAGAACTAATGCGTGCTTGCGTCAAATTTAGTAGAGGAACCTCTTGGTGCTGATCGAGCGCAAGATCGTCGTTAACGTTGTTGTTGCAGGAGCCAAGCAGGCCGGTTGATCCGTAACAATAAGTGGAATTGATATCAACCATGAAGTTTAAGTACCTTCCTTCTGTTCGAATGATTATCTTAAAGTGGTTTAGCCAAGCGATGACGTAATGATCTCTTGATTGATGCCAGAAGGAAATACCAAGATAGGAAGGACCTAACGTCTCTTGGGAGCCAGATACTTTGACCAACGTATTGTCGACCCAGATGATAGGGTACATACTAGTTTCATAGGGTGCATGGAATGAAACTATAGTTGACGCAACAGAAAATGCAATCGCATTGACACAGACACTCTGAAGATGGCAAGGTACATGACGTACTTGTACACTAAAACCTTTTTCAGGCATATGGAGAAGGTAGAACACTCCAACCGCAACAAGTGTGTAACTCACACCATCAAAAGTTACATAGTGACCTCCCTGAGTTGAAAGTGCATACAATGTTTTCGAAGGAGGTAAGCTAACTACGGCGACAGAGCTGTCTAATCCTAACCACCCAGGTGAAGGGAGTCGGCAGTCTCGAGTACCATTCCAGTTTGCTTTGCAATGACATAACCCTGTAGCAGAGTCACAAAGGCCATGGTCATAACAAGGCGCAAGTGGACCTCCTGGACAAATGTATGAACAATGTTTTCCCCAATAGCCTCGATTGCAAATGCATTTGTTAGATTCAAAAATTTTGCCATTAACACACTTTTTATTGCAATCAGGACCATACCATATTGGAAATGGTCTCCCCAGAAAGGTGTTACACAACAATCTTGCGGGACATTCCGTTAAATTGAGGGACAATTGACAGTAATCAGAAAAACCTACGACAACTTCCAGAGACATGTAAATTGAACCAGTAATTGCAATCCTTCTAATGCATGATCTATAGTAGAATGTTACTACACCACTTCCTAGGTCTTTACACGAATCATAGAGTGGACCCAACAATAAAACCTGGCGACAGAATTCTTCAGCTTTAGTTTGTAGTGTAGTATTTTCAAGTTTTTCTGTTGGTTTCTTTTTGTAAAATGGATCTTTCAATGTAACTTCTGAAAGATGCCATACTGGAGATCTCCAAGGTTTTGTTCCAAACACAAGTTTAGCACGACTAATTGTGTCAATTACTTGCTCCCCTTCACCTTCATTGAAGTTCCATAGATGCAATAAGGTTTTCGCTGAGACTTCGACACTTCTTTTCCACATCTGTAGAATAATTGCTGGGTGAAAAGCCTGAGACCATATCCGAATTTCGTCAATAAAACCTACGAAAAAGTCAACTGGTTGGGGGCCACTTCCGTCAAGGGATGGTTGCCAACCAGCAAATGAAAACGTTCCCCCAGGGGTAAAAACATGTGAATCGATTTCAATGTCTACCCTCTGTAGTAACCCATTTGATCTAAAATAATAGAAGTGTAAGACTGCTGACAACTTTTCAAACACTACAATGATCTGATTCCACCTGTTTACTTCTGCTGTAATATTCGTATGGAATACTAAGTCCCCAATGTAGATAGAGAATTTCCCTCCGGAATTGGATATGAAGAATGTTTGAATCTTGGTATAAGATACAATGACACCAAAGTGAACCGTCTTAAACATTAAGTCGAGTGTAAGGTCGTTCCCAATAAATGAATTATAGAAATCAGCAGAAATTACTGCTGTTCGGTTGAAAAACAAGTTATATCCAGCATTTGCTTCGCGATATTCAACAATATCCTTGTACTTATATTCAAATAGACTGTGGCAGGCAAGAATTCGCAGATTTTTGGACAACTTTACAATTGTATCTTCTGTTTCGTTGACAGGCATCGAAGAAATTGAAGCATATGAATTATTATGAATAAAGACAGATTCGGAGCAATTGGTTTTTTGGGGATATGAAAGAAGAGAATCCAGTAATTTTTTGTTACAGGCACCGAGAAGTCCAATCGAGTCTTTACATAAATCTCCAGATGCGAGTGCAGTTAAGATGAGGTAACGTCCACTAACACGAACTGCAACTTCCAAATTTGGAAGAGATATCTCGTAGTGATCATGAGACAATTGCACAAACTGGAAACCATGTAACTTCTGCGTAACTGGGTTAAGATGAAAATTAAAACGGTCACCATTAAGCCACAGCACAACATGCCCTTTTGAAGTGTATGGTCCATGAATAACTAATGTTTGTGATGATGCTAGCAGTGCGATTGCATTGATACACGTTATTTCGCCATAACATGACACAAGACGTACTTGGATAATAACGTTAACATAAACTGACCTAATGAGATAGTATTCACCAGTAGCTCTCATAATAAAACTTACACCGCTGAAAGTGGTAAAAATCCCGCCGATATTTACGCTACCGATTGCAGTAATTTCATCTAGCTTAACATGTTTGGATAAAGACAAAGAACAGTCATCGCCAATCCAGCCTTCAGAGCACGAGGTACAGTTTTGGTCTCCTCGCCAGTTTATCTCACACTGACATTCCCCAGATGATAACTCACAGATACCGTGTTTGTTACAGACGTTTTCGGCTCCACCTGGACAAGGTTGTGAGCAATTATTTCCAAAAAAGCCTTTATCACAAATACACGTGCTCTTATCGGTTTCAGAGGATCTTCCAAATATACAGGGAATGGTACAATTTTCACCAATCCAATTTGGAAATGGCCTTCCCGAAAAGTCATTACAAAGAGGCTGCGCAGGCCAAAATTCCAGGTTAAAGACGGTCTGACAATAATCCGAGATTGCAATCACAACATCTAAAGAATTTACTGTGTTTCCGCTTGTCACCACAGTTTCTATACATGATCTAAAATAAAACTCTAAAGTGATGTTTTGTAATCCTGAACAGGCGTTAAAAATTGGTCCTTTGTATAAAAGAGAAAAGCACAATTTACGTGCCGTGGCTTTCAATGTTTCATTCGATTCATTTGGATTCACAAACGGCACAACGGCGAGTGGTGCATCAGAGAAATGCCAAATGGGGTCTTTCATGGGGTACTGGGGCATACCAAGGTTTGTTCTTGATACCAGATCTTTCACCTTAAACCCTTCACCTTCATTTAGTTTCCAAAGTGCAGATAGCGATGGCAGTCCAACTTGTATATTGCTGAGCCAACTCTGTTTTACTAAAGCGTAATCAAAGGGAACACTCCAAACACGAATTTCATCTATGTCTCCGACAAAGGTACGTGTCGATTGCAAATTTATCGTTCCTGATGATGGCTGCCATAAGCCGATTGCTAAGGATCCATGACGAGCAAAAGGGTCTTCGACATCTTTAAAGTTTTTAATGAGAACAAATCCGGCTGAGGTAACCAAATACACCGACAGCCTCCTCTCTTTTCGCATGAAAACAATAGATATGCCATTCCATTTGTTTCTTTCAGTCGAAAATCCAGTATCATAAATGCTTGTTCCGATAACACACTTTAAAGTAATAAAATTGGTTACGTAAAATGTTAGGCGTGAGGCATAAGACAGGATTGTACCTCCACAGAGAGTAGGGTCGCAAGATCGAACCAGCAGCTGGATTGTTATGGCATTGCTAGAAAACACAGTAGCAACGTTGTACGAGATAACTGCAGTAAAACGGAAAAACAAACTGTAACCTCCACCATACACTACTCTTGTTTCCTGACGTTTAACTCCATCTAAGATAATAACATGCTTCAATGGCTTGACAGAAAGTTTCTCGTTTATAAACTGGTCTAATGTTCCGTTCGTTAGATCAGAGTCTTTAACTCCACGGAGAACTGTAAGGGGTATGAAAGCCGTTTGATTATTAGGCCCAGTAACATTTTCTGATGGAAACAAATTTGCGCAAGATCCACAGAGACCTTGTAATAATTTGCAAAATGGTGTAGAGACAATAAATTCTAATGTCATGTAGCGATCCAAAATTATAGCTTTGATTATTATGTTGTGCGACACATATATGGCATATTTATTTGCTGATACCTGCGTAAGAGACACGTTACGAGCCTGTAGGATAGAAGGATGATTTCTACCAAGCACGATGCGATGACTGTTCACGTATATTTTAGGGGCTAGATGTCTTTCGTACGGTGCATGGATGCTCAGTTCAATATCTTTAAATATAATTCCTAGGCCATTTATACAAACAGTGTTTTTATCGCAAGGTATTTGGCGCATCTGTACTTCTAAGAGACTGCTATTAACTAGGATAAATTCTCCAACAGCTGAAAAACTAAACATTGTTAGGTCGAATGCAATAATTCGTCCACCTTCAGATGCAATGCAAACAGAAGTTGAGGAATTTACTGAATCATGACTGGAAACTGCCACCGAACATGAGGGTCCAATCCAGCCTACAGTACATTTTGTGCAGAAGCTGTCACCTCTCCAGTTTTCATCACAAATACACTCGCCACTTTCAACGTTGCACTGACCATGTCCAAAGCAAGGATTCGCAGCACTTCCAGGGCACTCAAATGAACAATTGCTACCCCAGTATCCTTTATCACAACGGCACTTTCTCTCCATATATTGACCGAAGACACATGTTACATTACAGTTCGGTCCTACCCATCTGTTGAACCGCCTGGTTGGTGAGACACTGCAAAGCATTCGTTCAGGAAGGGTTGATAGGTTGAGTGCTGCTTGACACTCTGAAGCCATTGCCACTAGTGATAGTTCTGCCGCTTCCATTGAGTTCATAGCAAGTATGTCTGAAATACAAGACTGATAATAAAATCTAGGATTTTTTGAAACGTTTCTGCATAGTTCTGAGAAAGGTCCCTTTAATAAAATTTTAGAACAAAGATCTTCTGTTCTATTTTTAAAAGTGTTGTTAGGAAACAGAAAATTTCCACTCTTTACTGAAATTCTCAAGTCTGAAGGAAACCATAATGGTGATTTCCAAGGAGGCCGTGGAAGAATGATGTTAGTATTTCCCACTGTATCTCTGACAAGACTTCCCTCACCTTCATCAAATTTCCATAAAGCAGCTAGACCATTACGGGACGCCAGGATATTTACCTGCCAGTCCTGTTGTATTGTAATGGCATCAAGATGTCTATTCCATACTCGTAGCTCGTCTATCCATCCCACAAATCCCGGTAAAGAAACTGAGGCAGTTGTTATTTGCCATAGGCCAATGGCCAAAGTTCCAGCTGATGGAAACACTCCTTGTCCAATATAAAACATTCGGGCTTGTAAAACTCCATTTGAGTTAATTAAGTAAAATTGTAGTATACCTAGACTACGCCTATATACGCAGGAAACTTGATTCCATTTTTCTTCATCAAGGAAAAGCGATGTGTCAAATTCTTTCCTACCGAAGTGAAGTTTTACTGTTCCTTTGTTAGTTATTGCAAACGTTTCTATTAACGCGTAGGAAACAATAACTCCTCCATAAACTTTTGAACTGCGTGGTTTTACAAAGAATTGTAATGTAATGTCGTTGCTTTCGTAGATGTTAACAAGTGGGGCTGTTGTGACGGCTGAACCATTGAAAAATAAGCAACTTCCTGAAGCAGTTGTTATCTTTGCTTCCTTTGCTACCTGAAGGATGTTTATGAACAAACTCTTGTTTCGTGGTACAAGCCAGCTCTCAAAATAAGCATTAACTTCAGATTGTGTAACTTGAGATTCATTGGAAGTTTTAATTAGTCTTTCTTTGCTGCAATTAGTTTGCGAAGTTATATTTGAGTTTTTAAAAGTCGATGCGCAGCTTCCCAACAAACCACAAGCATTCTCGCAAATTAAGTGATCAACAATCAAAACGATATCCAAATATACAGAACGATGATAAAGATGCAGTTGGAAACCTTCTGGACCAAATATGGCATAAGCGTTAAAGGAAATTCTCTTGTACACGAAACCAGTTTCGCCAATATGAATAACTGCTTTAGAACTTAATCGTACACCGTTAAAAGTTATGAGGGCTATGCTGCTTGTCCCAATACTACTATGAACAGCAATTTCACTGGAGCCAACGCGAACAACAACACATCTTAGACGTGAACGTCCACCGATCGAAACTTGACGAAATTGTATAGTCACACCAAGACGTTGTGACAAAAACGCGACAAATTCGCCGACGCCCCTGTAACGTACCATGGTCCCATCTAGTCTAACGTAATGACCGTTTCCCGACACAGATGCAACCGTCACTTTTTTATTTGGAAGTCCTAAAGTGTGTTTAATAGCCACGCCTACAGAACAATCTTTACCCACAAATCCTTGAGTGCAACTGGAGCAAATGAGGCTACCACGCCATTGCGGTTGACAAATGCACACTCCGCTACTACTCTCACAGGTTCCGTGACCATTGCACGCATTACTCCCAGGTCCTCCTAAACATGCTTGTGAGCAGGAACCGCCCCAGAAACCTTGGTCACATAGACATCTTCTTTTAGTAGGATTTCTGTATCCATAGATACACGGTACATCGCAGTTTACCCCAGACCACATCATTAAACGAGAATACTTGAAGATGTCATAATTGCACATAGGTTTGGCTGGCCACCAAGTTAGATTGAGTGATACTTGACAAGTGTCTGCAAATGCTATTACAACTTCTTCTCCAACAACAAGTGAGTTTTTTAACGCGATTTCCCTCAAGCAAGCTTTGTAGTAAAACAGTCTGCTTCCACTCCCCATGGCCGAACAAGTTTGAGCAACAGAGGAGATGACAATATGTTCATTACACCACGGCTCTGCTAAAATCCCTAAGGTGGAGTTCAAGAAGCTGATCTTGTTACTTATGGGCAACACATTCACCGGAGCAAAACTAAAAACCCACTCTGGAGCATCAGTGACTTGGGGAATATGTAGATGAACATGAGATATTAAATCATTCACCAATATTCCAGCACCCTCGTTAAATGTCCACAAAACTACTAAGTATGAGGTGTAGCGTTCTACATTTGCTTTCCAGTTTAATCGCACTTCATCCTCGTGGAAATCTCTCGTCCATATACGCATTTCGTCTATTTCGCCAATAAATCCTTTTAAGCTTACAACTGTTTCCTCCTCAAAGCCTGGGACCCACTGACCAACAGAAATTGTTCCATTCCTTTCAAAGAAACCTTTAATAATCCTGATTGATTTTACAAACATGGCCCCTTGGGAGTTGATGTGGTAGCAATTTAAAACTCCTGTTGCTCGATTGTAAATTATTGTGATTTTATTCCATTTTCCAAAATCTGGAACGAGTGCTAAATTATAGATAACAGTTCCAACACGGATTTTAATAGAGTCTTGAATATACACTGTAACTGATGTTTTTCGGCTGTAAGTAAACAAAACTCCGCCACTATCAGGTGTACTGCTTGTTTTGAAAAAGATGTCTATGCTTACGAAGGTTTCTCCAAAGATATCAGGTAAGAAATCAGTAGATAACCCGACACCTTTGAGACGTAAACCATATTCTCCACCAGTTGGGGAAGGTTTCTCACTGTATTGCTTATAGCTATAGATAAACAAGCTCTCGGAGGGTGCAACCTTCCACGTTTCTTTTAGTGATTCACTTGAGGTATCATTCAAGTCGTTTGTTAAATTACCATCACAATTTCCACAAAGTGAAGGCGTACCATTGCAAAGGAGTTTTGGAACCGTTCCTTGAAAGATTAAACGTCTGCCAATTATTCTTATTCTTATATATATTTCAAAATTACGATTTACTATGACGTAAGCCGTTGAAGACTGTTGCTCTAAAGACACATCTTTACGAATTTGATACTTTGTTGATGAAAAACTTGCGATGGTTCCATTAACCCATATCACTGGCCGCTCTGTCTCTAAATAGGGTGCATGAAATACAACGCTCCATAAAGACTTGAACTTAAAAGCCAACGCATTGATGCATCTGAAACGTCCATTTTCGCACGGTATTTGTCTTATCTGTGCCTTAAAAACTGTGTTGCTTACAAGCCAAAACTCGCCAGTTCCAAAAAAGTTGTATTGTGCTCCATCGAAACTTGAGAAATGACCCGCACTGAACGCTGAACAGGTTGGCACTTTACCTCGTGTAATAGCTACTGAGCATTTTGGCCCTCCCCACCCCTCTGTACACGATTTGCAAGCATTGTCACCCCTCCAGTTAATTTCACAATCACAAGATCCTGAAACGGCATTACATTTTCCATGGCTGTTGCACGGTCGAACAGTCCCACCTGGACATTCATTGGAGCAATCGTTTCCCCAATATCCATAATTGCAGACACAATAACTTTTGTTCTTTTCATCTGCATGACCAAATACGCATTGAACATCACAGTTAGCTCCGATCCACGATGGTGCAAACCAGCTAGGAAACTGTTGGCACAAGTACTGTGCAGGTGATGATTTTAATCTGAAAATAGCTTGGCAGTAATCTGCATACATAGTTACCGCGATATAGGCAGCATCTAGGTCATGTGACGATACGACATCATTGAGACAAGTAAGGTAATAGAATTGATTTTTAGCCTTGTTCAGATATTGTCCGCACTTGTTTACAAGACGACCATCGTAAATGAGCAAAAAACATAGCTGTTCAGCTTGCAACTGCAAACTGTTGTTCTTGGACTTGATGTTAAGACTGCTAGAGATTGCTGGCCTGCTTTTTCTTGTGTAAGAGAACTGCCACCATGGCTTTTGAGAAGCAGCCCCTTTAAGATAAATATTTGCCTGGTTATCAACAAAGTTGTGAATGAGAGTCCCTTCCCCTTCATCGAAAAGCCACATCGAAGCCAAAATATTAATTCTTGTCGTTACTATCAAGTCAAAGCTCTGTAAAACTTCAACAGTTGTCAGCGCCTTTCTCCATAGTCGGAGTTCGTCAATACTTCCAACAAATGCTCGTAGTGGTACTCCTTCCATTGGTGTTCCATGCCACCGTCCAATCACCAGAGTTCCGGCAGGAGCCAAAATTCTGTTTCCCACAAAGTATTTGCGTGTTACTAGCAGAGTACTGTCACTACGGTGATGATAAATGAGCACGCCTCGGGTACGCCAATAAACCAGAGTTACTTGATACCAAATGTTTAATTTTAAAAACGCTCTTGTGTCGTAGACATTAGTACCAATGTAGATTTTAATTGTTATATCATTGACAACTGCGAATGTGCCGGATGAAGCATACGATATGATGGTACCACCAAGTGCGTGCAACTTAACAAAAAACTGAATTGTAAGATCTTTATCTTCCGAAATTAAAACTTTAAAGGGGTCGGTGTAAGTGCCGTTAAAAGCCAATGCATATCCACTGCTACTTACTTCCCTTCTTTCTTTGTACCCGTTGGTCGTAAAAAGGAACATGGAATCCAAAGGCGGTACGCAGTACATTGCAATGAAAAGTTGTATCATGGATTTTTGAGTAGTTTTAAAGCTTATGGAGACGTTTCCCGATGAATTGGTAAAATCATTTTCATAATTTTCATCGCACGACGCACATATCCCAGACGCTGTTTTACAGAGTGAAGAGTTAACTATGAGTTCGAAAGAAAGATACCGCTTCCAGCTCTTGATTTTTAATGAGGTCAGTCCTTTATCCAAGGATTTGTTGTTAGTCACTTCAAATGTATTCTGTGCAGTCTTTAAATAAAAGAAATCTTCATTTAACCTGTGGCGAGTATGTACTGCCATTTGTTTGTCAAACCAGACGAAAGGTTTGTCATTTGATGTAAATGGTGCACGGACGGTGACGTTGGATTCACCGACCCTCATTGCTATAGCTGAGATACAGAATGACCTTGTCATACACGGAATCTGTCGCACTTGAATTGTAACTATATCCGTATTAAGAACAAAAAATTCACCTGAAGTACCAAAATTGAAGCTTCCCCCATCAAATGTTGTATAATGAGCGCCACCGTAGGCTTGACAGTATGGCATATAAGAGGTATTTACAGCTTGCGTCACGGCCATAGCACAGTCGTTACCATTCCATCCAGATGAACAGCTAATACAGTCGGCTGATGCATTGGCATTGAGAGGACACGAGCACCTTCCTGATTTTCTTTCACAACTCGCGAGGCCGTTACACGGATTTCTATATCCACCCGGACATTGTGCACTACACCTTTTACCATAGAACCCTGTCATGCATTTGCAAACATTTCTGTCACTTACGCTGTATGCCCCGAACTTGCACAACAATTGACAAGCACTTCCTATCCATTCAGGAAAGTTTGTACTCGATACAACATTACAGAATGGTCTTGCGAGCCACTTGTCGCACAAACCCGCTGTTCGACAATTGTCAGATAGTGACATTAACGTCCAATATTTCTGCTGAAGGTCACCTGTTCTTGTCAAGGCCATTACACACGCAGTATAATAGAATGTTAACATTGCCTGATCTTGAATTGAATACAAATTGATACTAGAGTTCGAAAACATGCTACTACATTCTTGCTCTGCAGAAGCTCGAGAAAAAATTCCTTCAAACTTGTAAGCATAAGCTTCGAAAACGTTTGTTGGAAATTGAGGAATATTAGCTGTAGACAATACCCATAGAGGGCGGCGCCAAACAGATGAAGGTAGGGATATGTGTGCGGTCGAAACACAGTCACGAGCAATGGCACCTTCACCCTCATTAAACTTCCATAAACTCGCCAAAGAAGTTTCCTTGCAACCAATGTTTCTTTTAAAGTTAGCAGACACTGCAACAGGATCAAGTTTCTTGTTCCAAATTCTAAGCTCATCTATTTCACCAACAAACGATTGTAGGGGTGGATTACCGAGGCCAGTGGGTGACGGTCGCCAGAAGCCAAGTGCCAAAACCCCACCTGGCTCAAAAATATTCACTTCCGATGATACAGGAAAATTGCGAGTTTGTACTCCTTGTTCTGATGCCTTCTGGTAGTACTGTAGAATTTTTGTCGTTTTCGACCAAACAAGTGTTATTTGGTACCATTTGCCAATTTCAAGAACAGCAAAAGTATCTAATAAACTTTCTGCATAATGGAGTTTAACAGTTTTTGAGTACGTTACGGCAAATGTTTCTGTTGTTGTGTAAGATATTAGAGTTCCAGCAGCGCTTTGTATACGCACCATAAACTCTATTGCAATGTCAGACGAGGAAAAACTATAAATTTCCTCTGTTTTAGCACCAGTACTGTTAAAAAACAAGGCGTACCCACCCCCGTAAGTAACTCTTTGTTCTTGACGTACGTTGTAGTTATATACGAAAAAGCTATCTTCAGCCTTAACCTTCCAAGAGGAGCCGAATGTGTTATGTATATACGACTGGGATATGTTTGAAATAGCAACCACATTTCCTTGCAATGTGGTGAAATCGTCTAACTTCTGGCCGTTACAGTTTCCCCACAAGCCGACACTTTTCGCACAAAACGATGCATTCTTGATTTTCATATGAACATCTAAGTACTTATCATACATTCGCACGCTAACGAACGCTTCACGTGAAACTTCCAAAACATACCGCAAACGAGATACACGCCTCAAAACACATTTGAAGTCTGAGGCTCCAACTGTAACAGTAAAATTAAAAACACGTTTCCCGTTAACAGCAATAACCGGTTCTGCATCAGTTTTGAATCTGGCATGAATCATTATAATCGTATTTCCAATTTTCATTGCCACAGCGTTGAAACATGTACTTAGCGAATAACAGGTAACCATTCTAACTTGCATTTGGAATTTCGAATCCGCACCAGTTATTAGGTAGTACTCTCCGTTCCCGAGAAATCGATACATTACTCCGTCAATAGATATAAAGTTAGCATGTCCAAAAACTGCAGCGGTCTGGTTATTCACGGAGCGAAGCAACACCGAACAATCCGATCCATTCCATCCGGGAGAACACAACTGGCAGGTTCCAGGTTTGCCCCCATGCCAGTTCGGAAAGCACTGACACCGGCCAGTTGTCGTGTTACAGACACCATTGTTGTAACAAGGTGACAGAGATCCCCCAAGGCATTCATTAGCGCAGGCCGATCCCCAATAACCCTCTTTGCATTTGCACTTGTAATATAAGTAAGTATTCTGTTGACAAAATGAAAGTGAAAAAATAATTTGAAAAGGGAAATAGAAAAAAGGTTGATTGAGCAGGAGAATTATTATAATCTTTATAAAGTAAACGATATTCTTGATTAGTATTTACCAAGCAACCGATATCCATTTTCACGCGCTCTGATTGGCTCCCGTAACTCGCGATATCCAAGATTAGTATTAACCCAGCAGGTGAAAGCACTTTTCGCGCGCTCTGATTGGTTCATCAAACACCCGATATCCTGCGCTATTTACTTCGGTCACTCAACCGTGAAAAAAATGATTACGTGCGCTTCCCGTTTTGCTACAGTTTCTGAAGAAGAAATTCATAAAATCAACGAGAAAGGAACTCCTTTAAACACAAAAACGGCAACAAAAGGTGGTGTTTCAGTGTTTAATGTAAAATTTTTTATTCGTTTATTTTTTATTTGATTTATAAATCAACAGCACAGCAGTTTCTATTGTTTACTAAATTTACGATAGTTGTCTGTTTACAAACTTTCTACTCATGCGAGGCCATGTAAGCACAACATGCAAAGAAAAATACAAAGTTTAACTGAATTTTGTAGCATGGTTTCAGCAACAAATTGAGTTTGAATTGTATAACCGCTATCGAGGAAATGACTCTAACAGAACTGAAAAAGAGCCTCGAGAAATTTTACGTGTCGGCAAGAAACAAGATGGAAGACATTATCACGAGAAGTGTCTCACCTTAATTCGTGCAGCACTTGATCGCCATTTAAGAAATTTTAACCACAACAAACCTTTTTTCATTGCTGGCAACAGTTTGTTCTCTGGTGCCAATAAAACTTTAAACAACTTTCTCAAAACTCTGTCGAAGACTGGTGAAATTGCTCCAAATGTTCACAAAAGTCGGCTTACAAAGGAACACATTGAAAAATAGTTGAAGAAGAGGACCTCAAGTAATTTCCTTATTGATGAATGAGATATTTTTGCAATTCAATGTGACTTTGACCGAGTTCATTCATGTGATTATAAGTTTGCGCGTTACGGAAGACTGGTTGTGAAACTTGTTTTTACCAAATTTTAATTTTTTTTTGAAATAGACTTATTTTAAAAAAGTGCTATTCACCTGCTAGGTTAATACTAAAACAATTATCCCCCTCAGTGTCGGTGCCTAGCGAAAGGTATTTAATATTCATCACTAGTCACCTCCACTTCTGGAGATAATTGTTAATTAGTATTTACGGAAGCAACCGATATCAATTTTCGCCAGCTGTAATTGGCTTCCGTACCTCGCGATATCCAAGATTAGCATTAGGCTAGCAGGTGAATAGCACTTTCTGTGCGCTCTGATTGATTTATAAAACATCGAATATCCTGCGCTTTTCACCTCGGTCACTCAACTGTGAAAAAAATGATTGCGCGCGCTCTGATGCATGATTACTCGCGCGTGAGATAGATTGCGGAAGATAAGTTGTGAAACTTGTTTTGGCCAGATTTTAATAAAAAAAATTTACATAAGTTATTTTAAAAAATGCTGCTAGTTTAATACCCCCTCAAAATACGGTGCCTAGAGATAATTATTTACCTTGCCACTTCGCGGCTCGGCACTATATCAACCACTAGTCACCTCCATTTCGGGGGATAATTGTTAATTAGTAGTTGATTTTTAGCTAAAAGTTAAAATGACATGAAGCACGCGTGCTAAAAATACAATGTATTGTTTCTTTGAAAATGAAGTACATTTTTATCCTATTATTTTTGTAAATAATAAAACAACTATCCTCCTTAAGGTCGGTGCCTAGGGCTAGATATATACCTCGATGCTTCACGTCTCGGTGAATATCCGCTACTATACACCCCTTCCCCTTTGGGGAACAGTTATTAATTAATACCTATAAATTCAAATACATTAAAATCGCCTTATTTAATAATCAACCTTTGTTCACTGTAAAAAATCCGCGCCTGCAATTGGTCAAAATCCATCACGTGATTTCGGTCTATATCTGTGACCAACCGACTCACCGTGCCTCAAAAAATCATATACCTCTAGCTGAGTCTTCAGAAAATTGAAACCACTTTCTATGTGAACCAAAATTATTTTTATTTAGCTTTTACTTCAGCGAAAGAGAGTATAAAGTCAATTTATTTATTTTGGCGGGCTTCTTGGCGCACTTCCAGCAATTTCTCTCCTCCCCCCTTTAGATACGTTCAAAATTTTTGGGTTTTTTGTGCAGTAGTTTGGGACATTTTTGATCAGTTTTTCTGTTTCATTTTTAAAATGGAATTTAATCCTTTGCCAGATTTACTGAATACGGCAAATACAATTGTTGAAATTGGTTTGTTTTTTGGTGGCGAACATTTGGCAGCGAAAATATGCAGACTCCTGACTTGTTTTGACAAGATCACTTAAGATGGGACGTGAGAAAACACTTCAAATACTGGTTGTGGGAAGGGGGCAGTGGGGGACATGTCCTCTGAAATCTTTAGAGAACACGAATAATCTAACCAAAACTACCGTATTTCTTTGATGCGCTTCAATGCACAGAGGTGCTAAATATGGAAAAAAAAGATATTTTATCGTCATTCGCGTTTCCGAATGAGTTGCGTAAGATCTTACTATATAATAAGAGGGAACAACCATTGTTCTAGTGCAGAACTTAGAAACAGTTACTGGTGTACTAAAGTGGGGCAGTATCTAATAATTTTTACATATAATTTTGCTGTCAATCTTTCGACATTTTTATTAGCTTTGTAAAATATTGTTGCAAGCCAAGTCTATCAAAGGTTTTTTTTTTTCATTAGTTATTTTCGTGCAACAAATCAGTCACCATGGCAATTAGTTACGAACTCTTGCCAGTTGAGAAACAGGTCCAATCGTAAAATCTTTCCTAACTGCTCTATTTATCTGCAGTTGACAGCTACAGATCTTGATGAAGGTTCCAATGGATATGTTTCATATTCTGTCGTGAACAACAATACCCAATTTATCATCAATCATTTAACTGGAGAAGTGAAAGTTGCTCGGAGGGTGGATCGAGAGGAAAAAGATAGAATTACCCTGTTCATTCAAGCCAAAGATGGTGAGTTCATGGTGGAGTAAATAGAGACATTTACCAAAGTTTGGCTCGCTCTTTGTTGAAACTTTCTGATCATTGCTTTAAGTAGTGTAAGGATCAACTCAACGCATTACTCAGAGCTAAACTTAACTTTTTCTTATTTTTTTTTGTCTATAAATAGATGGTGCCATTTTCCTTACTTTTATGAAGTCAATTTTTTCATTTAATATAAATACATTTTCTTTTCTTTCATGTATCCTTTGCAGGAACACTGCGCAAGTTGAGATATTACAAACTTATTTTGGCTTCTTGTATTCATTCATTCATTCAATATTAGTTATATTGCCATTTTATATCCTTTTCCTTTAGGGGGCTCACCGCAAAGGTCTTCTGTTGCTATGGTAACTATAAACATCGCAGATATCAACGACAATGCACCAGTATGTAGCAAAATTCCATTCGTGGGTAAAGTTCGAGAAAATATGAAGTCAGGCCAAAGTGTTGCTCAGGTAGAAGTATATTAATGGTTAGTTTTGTTCATAGATTTTTTTAAAAAATTTAAAATGGATTATGAAAAAAGGAAATTACAAATCGAGTGGAAGCAGAGCTGTGAGCTTTTAATATAATTCTCTGGATGCGCACTGGAAAACATATGTTGCTTGTTTTAGATTTTGATGATATTTGTACAAAACAATATAGATACAAAAAGGAATTTTTATAATCACCAGTCATTTCAGCCATTCAGTGTCAAGGCAAGTAATGATCTAAAAACGTCTCTTAAAGTAGTTGCCATAATGAGGTTCATGCTTTTTAATTTCAATCATTGTGATAAAATCAAATTCCATGTCAACAGCATCTGTCGTTCGTTTAAATGGTTATATTTTCTTTCCCATAAGTATTGTAAGACATTAACGATTGGAGTGTTTTCCCTTTGATATAGATATAGGGAAATGTAAAGATTTTAAATAGGGAAATAAAGATCAAAATAAGGGGGTTAAAAAGAGTTAATGTTAAATGAGACACAAAAGTAAAATAATTTTATTGTAATTAGAAAAACAAAATTTTGTTTAATATAGCGCTAGTGCAGTAGTGCACTAATCCAAGTGCCAAGATTAATGCATTGCGCGAACAGTAGCCTAACACTGACTTTAATAAGAACGCTATTCCGTGAATCATTTTTAATATTCAGATTTTTTGTTTGAAACCTTTTTAGAATTCTGGGTCCTTATGAGGCAAACAATGTAAACAAAAGTTCGCTCATGAAACATAATGAACCTGAAGTTATTTCGTTTGTTATTCATCTGCAGGTATCTGTGAGTGACAAAGATGCTGGAGTTAACAAGATAAATACGTTTGCGCTAGACAGCAACGTATTCAGTGTTGATAACTATACTGGGATAGTAAGAACAGAAGCTGTACTCGACCGCGAAGCTGTAGCAACCTACAATCTCACTGTTACTGCTTTTAACTCAATGGCACGCTCACAAGAAGTCAATTGTACAGGTATTACGCATATGCCTTATAAGGATGAGATACTTATCATTTGCATCCTCGATATGTATTAGACTATTTATTTCTAACGCTTGTTGTGATGGTGTGGTTAGCGCATTGTTAAGATCTCTGCCTTCCGTGTTTGAATTCCCGCTCTGCCAAGATTTGAATATTGGTGTGAAATTCTTTTCCAACTCAGTTTTCATCTTCTAAGTTCGGTAAATGAGGACCACTATTTGCTGGGAGTTAACCTGCGATGGATTAATGCCACGTCCAGCGGGAATTATGGTCTATCCGTTTTATCTTACTGATTGTTGCAAGTGACAGAGAAAACTGAAATACCATCAGCAAAATTTAAATGATTATGAGTGTCCTTAGGGCGTTAGCTGAGAAGAAATAGAAACAAGTAATGAACAACAAAAGTATAAATAAACTAGAAGTTTCCCTTAAACAAACTTCTTGCAAAAGGCATACGACATGCTCTCAACCTAAGCATACAATAAAGGGGCAAAACCGCATGACG
>JAPEIX020035640.1:0-19124 GCA_026122405.2 Zoanthus sansibaricus
ACATTGATTTGTACATGTACTTTGTACTGTTTTGATAAAACTGTACTGACTTTCCTGACTTGTCTCAAGGAATATATCTGTAAGAACTGCGATTTGGTAAATGAAAAACATGTGATGTAAAATTGTTATCTGAGAAGTTTAGACAAGAATCCCACCGAAAAGCAAACTTTTCAATAACTCTGTAGGAATTATTTGCAATAGGTTAACATCATAAATAAATGTTCTTCACCTTTTCTCAGCCGCATCATGTTCTTAACATGTTCTTAAATTTTTGGCGATTTTCAGCCTCATGTTCTTATAAAAAAAGGTTCTTATAAAAAAAAAGGAGTGTAAATCGAGAACAATAGTGGCAGGGTCGCAGCAGGGTATTCAGTAGTTACTCCGACAAACTACAATGGTCTATGGTTTAACGGCCTGATCCAATATAAAATTAAACAGCGGTAAAACGATTTTTGATTGCTCGCAAACATCACTATTTAAAAAACTATTTGGCAATTTTAACATTTTTAATTGCAAACGGCTTTTTGTGATGAATAAATGACTCAGTACATACTGGTTTTTATCCGAGTCGTTTCGAGTATTGCTTTACTTAATTTACAGAAAATGGTTTAGGTAAGGTGTAAGCTGAAATCCCTATAAAATTTGAAATTAGTTTGGTTCGTCCTCAAAATCATATACACTCTTCTCTTCTTCTTCGTTTTTTTCCTGTGGTTTACAGTATGAGACAAGTCGTACTATGTCTCTTTTTCGAATGCTGGGCAAGTACTGCGCTGGGATTTGGTTGAAAATCTTAGGCTGAACCGGACTTTTCCTCTAGAAGTTAGTTAGGTAAATATAATATATACTGAATTAGTGTTACGTTGACAAAATGACGAAAGCGGCTGTAGGTGCCAATCCCACCTGACGAGGTTTCACCATCATGAAACAAGATGTGTTGAAAGAAATTAATTCAGCTACGGAATAGGCTAAATAGATTTACCTTTTACTTAAAACTTTAATTTTTATGGCAACATTTCAAATCCGGTTCTAAGCAAACGCGATTGTGGTTTGTAACATCAATTGAATATCAAATCTTCCAATAATAGGTAATGCACGCAATATTTTCCCTTGTGAATTTATACTTTTACACCAAAGTTAAACTCCCAGTCTGGATGACCCTTTTTATAAATGTTTTTAAATTTTCTCTTCTTTCCGTTGCACAAGTTTTGAAAGCAAAAATGTTTTATAAGACTGAGGAAAACTTTGTTTTTACTTTGTTTACTGCTACAATTATTGAAATAGTTTGCACACTTTTTTCTTTATAAGAATCAGTAAATTTTGCGAGGCTCATTGTTCTTAATGTTTTGGCTGCTTCAGCCTCAATTTGTTCTTAATTTGTTTTTATTCCTGTGAGCGGCTTGAAATATAAATATCGAAACTGAAAGACAAGACATTGAAAAAGAGTGCTGGTCGTCCGGGGAATTTTTAGTACATCCTCTGAATACGTGTATCATTTAGGACAATAGTAGATATACTAAATGTGAAACGGTGCTTCTGTGTTTTTACTGTGCATATTGTAAACGCAAATTACTAGATTCAGTAAAGCTTCAACTAAAAACATTTTCACTTTTTTTCAGCCTCAGCCTAAGTCTGTTCTTAAATTCTTCTTGATAATCGGCCATTTTGAGCTTTATTGTTCTTATACAGTTTTTCTTATAAAAAGAGCGTGTACTTTAAAGCTCATATTTCTCAATGCAACATGGCCTAAGGTTATGAGATTTCAGAATAGAAAAACAAGAATTTGTGTTACTATGTACACTGCAAAATTAAAAAAAAAGGATTAATCCCTGGTTAATGTGTTTATAATTAAAACAACGCAAAATACCCAAGATTTTAGCAACTTAAAGGTGAATTTTACAAATACGTTTTGTTCCGCTTACATGCATCGAAAACGGTTGTCCTATATAAGTGTTCAAACAAACAGCTAGTTTGCTAACTTAAACAGGCTCTTAACTCAAGATTTGCGTTTCACCAACTTAGGAAAAACAAGAAAAGGTTTTGAGCATGATGTAAACCCAATGACAGTTGTTATCTTAGAACATTTGAGAGGGAAGATCTCTAAGCTTGAAATCCCTCCCCCAAAAAACAAATAAAAAAATCTGCTTTGTAAAAATGTTAAAAGTTCAAATAGAAAGGGTGCATTTGATCACCCAAATGGTTCTTAAGAGATTTTAAATACTGTATACCTGCTGGTTTTCGCTTGCCGCACATTTGTTGCAGTCCGTTTCGTAGGTTCACTGCTTCACTTTGTAAGATTAACTTCATTTGCTGCTTCTGTAAGGCAGAAAAACTTCTGCAATTGCACCTATCCTTTTTTGCTGCTTCGGCAAAGAAGCAGTTTAGAACAAAAAAAAGAAATATTAAAGTTGGGACGGCCATCATCTTTAGGGCTGATTTTCCCATCTTAGTTTGTCTTTTCCAAATGTGTCTCGCAGAACCAGTTTTGTTGGAGGCGGCAGGACAGCAAATGACCATCCAGCGTAAGTATCTCGTTATAATAACGGTTTCTATCGTGGTTTCAGGCAAGTTTTCTTTCGTCACCAAATAGTCATGTTTAGTCCTTTCCAGATAAAGTCAATTAACGCTCCAAATTTGACTGTCTGAAAAAAGGATTAAGGGCGAAAGGAACAATAAACAGTTCCCAACTCAGTCAGTTTTATAAACCTTTTAATTAAACTGCGGTCTTTTTGACGATGGTGCAAAAGGTCGATCATTGCTAAATGTATTTCATACTAGAATAACACTAGAATTTACCACAGCAATTAAAAAACGACAACAGAACAGCATTCAAGAATAAAAATTTAAATTGAACTCCACGGCAATTTACTTTTCAATGCCAAAATGTCATTTTTGCAAAACAGTTCCGGAAAAGTTTAAAGTCCGCATTTTTTCACGCACAACAGGAAGAATTGGAGATTTGAAAAAAATAAAACCACTAATTATTTCTTAAATGACTAGAAAGTACTAACAACAGTATTCTAAGAGTAGTCCTCTCAAAGCTTTTTGGGGGTTGTTTTCTTGTTTTTCTTGGTATCAACGTTACATGGTCGATCGGGCAGGGGCGTCGACCACGCGTTGCACTCGAATATTGGATTATACTGTGTAATATCATACTATTAAAGAATACAAACTAACCGCACGTAAAAAAACGTTTTGTCTAAGAAAAAAAAAGCAAGAAAAATCGGTGAGAATAAACAACAAAACTGGAACAAAGAAAAAGCAACAGAAAAGAAAAAAATGGAATACAAGAAAAGAAAAAATAAAAGAAGAAAGCCGAAATGCTAATTGACAAAAAGCGTGGATCATTAATATCCGTTGCTTTGACAAATTGATGATTTGCCATAAAACAAAAAGGAAGCGGCGATGTACTTAAAAGTAATTTAAAGTATCAAATACAATATTTCAAGTTTATAGCACATTGGTTTTCAATAGGTCAACATAGAACAAAAGCTTATTAATATAAACGGCTTGAGTTAATATTGGTTTTGTATAGAAGGTCTCGACCTTTTAATAGTGTTTAACCTATCGGCATGGCGCGGTCTACGACGAAACAAACACGGTTTTGTAATACAGTATTTGATTTATTGATCTCAGTTAACTTATTTAATTAACTCATAAATGGAAATAAAGCCGACACAATGTTATTTATAGTTTCTGAAAGCACTTTAAATTTTCACTGGCCAACCCATAACGGTTTTGATATATGAAATTAACTCGATTAGAGAAGGGCGATAAGTTATAATAGATCTAGAAACTACAGGAAATTATGTTTTCTTGCCAGCGTACAACAAGATTCATAGTAAAAGAACCAGTTCGAGAAGAAAATGTTTCAGATTTTTTTTTCTTGTTATGAAATAATATATAGAACACATTTATGAAAAAAGGAGATGCGATGATTAGAGGAAAAGGACGTTTTACCTTAATTTATTCTTTAGTCGTCGCGTCCAAGGTTGCTAGCGCAACACGAGAATTGAGTTTATTAATTCGATCTTGGAGACTACCTCTTGTGTTGTGTTTCTTTTTCATGCACAATCAGCTACATTTCTAAGCTAATGGTTCTGAGACTGATTGGAGTTAGACTTGGGGCTAAATTAAAGGTTTGGTCATAAATTAGAGACATTTGTTAAAAAGCAAATGCAACGAATTGTGACTATACGTCCGGAAGCCGGCACGATCTTCAATTTACTTAACTTCCGGCAGTCCTTATTTTTAAAATATATATCCTTAAACTTACCCATATCTGGAGCTCCTTCCCCTATACCTTGAAAATGTTTAGAGTTTATTCAAGCGTTTCCACACGAGCCAAAATTTCAAATTTTGTGTTTTACGTCGGCTCTGTACATTGTATGCGAAACATCCAAACGTGACACTTGTAAAAATCTTCGCCAGACACTGCCGGCCACGCAAAAATCGGAATTTTGGCTCGTGTGGAAGCGCTTGAGGCATCTAAATAAAGTCTAAACATTTTCAATTGAATATGGGTAAGTTTTAAGGAGATATATTAGAAAAATGTGGACCGCCGGTCGTTTGGTAATTTGAAGACCATGTCTGGCTGCCGGGCGTATAGTCACTGCGTTTAAGCAACAAGGACAGGAACGCCAACGATGCCGACCCAAAAAATCGCTTTCCTGATTCGCCCTTTTACTTCTGTGTGCGGGTCATTTGCGTTTTGTTTTCATCACCATGAAGTTAAACAAGTTCTGAGAACGGTTTTGTTATTTTAAAAAAAATCGTTGCAGTCCCCGAGAACTATAAAAAGGTTGTTTTGATGTTCTAATTTTAGCGACAATTACTCCATGAAGGTGCTCAGCTTGATAAATCCCAACGTGAAGTTATTGTATTTACTGTTGTTCTTTGCTGTCAGCGTCCCTGCTGTAGTCCTCATACCAGTACGTGTTATGCCCTTCAAGCATCACAACTCAAAAATACACATTGGTCATAGACATAGAATGTCATTTTAACACTTTATCTGCGATTAAATAAATTCGGGGATTCATATTTGGTTTTACAATGTCTCAATGTCTCGCAACTGTAACCACGTCTCCATCGCAATGGAAATACGTGGAGTCAGGTTTAAACCCAGCGGATGAAGGATCAAGAGGACTCACGGTTCAGCAGTTTGTGAAAAGGTCTATGTGGCTCAAGGGTCCTGATTTCCTGAGGCAGAAAGAAGAACAGTGGCCAGTACAGGACAAGAATGCAGGCGAACTGGAAACAAGTAACCCGGAACTGAAGAAGATCAAAGTTCACGCCACAAATGTGCAAGAGCAAGAAAATCTGTTGGCTAGACTAGCTAGATTCTCTGACTGGCAAAGGTTGAAAGCAGCAGTTGCAAAATGTTTAAAGTTGAAGCAGTGGCTACGAGATAAAATCAGGACAGCCAAGGCAGGCCCTTTTCCTCCTATCACTGTGCAGGATCTAGAGCAAGCGGAGACAGAAGTAATTAAACTGGTGCAGTCAGATGCCTTCAGTGCTGAAATAAATGTTTTAAAGAACATTCGTGGCACGGAAAATGAATTGGATAAACAACGGCAGTTAGACAAGAAGAAGAAGACTTCGTTGAAGAAAATTAGCAGTCTTCATTCATTGGATCCATTCTTGGATACAAACGGTGTACTCAGAGTAGGAGGAAGGATAAAGAAGGCAGATCTAGGTGAAGGCCTAAAAACTCCAATCATATTGCCAAAGGTTGGCCATGTAACACAGCTGGTTGTCAGATTTTGTCACGAGAAGACCCAGCATAGTGGAAGAGGTATGACCCTTAATGAATTACGTTCCAGAGGATTTTGGGTCATTGGTGGAAATACAGCAGTAAGGCGATACATCTCAATGTGTGTAAGGTGTCGCTATCTACGAGGCCCCGTTGGCGAACAGAAAATGGCTGACTTGCCCGAGTCGCGCCTGCAGTCTGCACCACCTTTCACTTATTGCGGTGTAGATTATTTCGGACCATGGTATGTCAAGCAAGGCAGATCAGAAGTGAAACGCTACGGAGCCTTATTTACCTGCATGTCCAGTCGAGCAATTCATATCGAAATTGCAAACTCTTTAGATGCAGACTCATTCATACAAGCAACACGTAGGTTCCTGTGCAGGAGAGGACCAATAAGAGAATTGCGCAGTGATCCTGGCACCAACTTCATTGGTGCTCAAAATGAATTAAAGAAAGCAGTTGAAGAAATGGACAAGGGAAGAATCAGAGAAGAACTTTTGAAAGAAAACATTGACTGGGTAATGAACCCAGCTAAAGCAAGCAACTATGGTGGTGTATGGGAACGACAAATTCGTTCCGTTCGTGGTGTCATGACAGCGTTGCTAAAAGAACATGGCCGAAACCTCAATGACGAGTCTTTGCACACATTCATGTGCGAAGCAGAAGCTATAATTAACAGTCGCCCTCTTACGGTAGACACCATAAGTGATCCGCTCTCACCGTTGCCGCTTTCCCCAAGTACCCTGCTGACTGGCAAAACAAAGCTTGTCTTGCCACCACCTGGCAAGTTTCAGAACCAGGATGTCTACTGCCGGCGGCGTTGGCGCTGCATACAGCACATAGCGAATCAGTTCTGGAACAGATGGAGCAAAGAATATTTACAGAATTTACAAGCAAGGCAGAAATGGACACAGCAGCGACGAAATCTAACAGTGGGTGATATCGTATTAATGAGAGATAACAATACTCCAAGAAACAAATGGCCTATGGCCAAGGTTGTGACTACTTACCCGGACGATCAAGGTCACGTTAGATCTGTTACAGTCGTAACATCGTGTGGTTCAGCTTTGGAGAGACCGATTAACAAACTTGTATTGCTACTGGAGTCACCAGCAGGAAGACCGGGTATCCCCGACAGGGAGCCAAAGGACTAATTGAACCAAACAGAAAATTTATGAACTGAGTATTAGTTTAGAAATTTCAGAACTGTTTTCATTTGCGAGAGCAATTTTGACTGTTGTGTTAGTAAAAATTTGCAAATTTTTAGGGGAGCCATGTAAATGCTTCCGCTTCCGTTAGACCTAGTAACCTAGCCTTTTAGTGTACGGCGGGAAAAGTTGTTGTTACTCGCAGGACTGTGGTCACGTTTTCCGACCTCTCTTTCTTGATTTTCAAACCATTTATAAGTGTTCATCTTCATTCAAGGAAATAAGGAAGTATTCTTACGGTGTATTACGGCAAGTTGGAATTAAAGAGAGTGTTACTTTAATCGTCTACTGGTTCCTGTGTGTATTTACGGACATTTCAAGGATTTTCATAACGGCCGCCATTTATATGAACACATGTAATATGTAGATCAGTCCAGTTGGTGAGCACAAGTTGTGATGGATTGCTATGCAAATAAAGCTATTCTTCTTATTATTATATTCCGCCATCATGTGTTTTACAGGTTATGGGCCCAGTAATATAGGCGCTTATTATTCGACAGTGATGAAAGAAAGTATAAGCTGTGGGAAATTAAATTCTTGGGCTATTTATGCCTAATAAAAGTTGAGTGATACGATTCAAACACCGTTGGCGCCCAATGCCGAAGGAGCTGAAATAGAAGCGGATTCTGTTAAAAACGCCAATGCTTTTGCAGAATTAACACAAGCCCTAGATGACAGGAGTTCGTCATTTGTGATCCGTGACAGTCGATGATGGAAGAAAAGCCCTGTGTATTCTTCGTGAACATTATCTCTCTAAGGATAAGCCACGTGTTATGTCACAGGTAGCCCAAGCTATATTTGTGACTAACATGTTACACCATCTTTTGATTTATAAAGTAAATGTATGGGATTTTACGTTTGTGTTTTTTAAAACATATTCAAAATGAAATAAAAATTATGAAATGCCTTAACAGACCTTGACTTGTTGTATTTTGCCATCTTTATGTGTAGTTTTGGGTTGGTTTCTGGCACGGGAAGAAACAAGAACGGTGAAATATATATAAGAAGAAAAGGTTGGAAACACGCCATCAATCCTCTCGAACTCTAACGATCATAATTTCTTCAAAAATGTATTAAAATTCAAACATTTTCCGAAATCCTATCTTCAAGATAAATTTGTAACAAAGTTTAATCGTATTTGAATCCTCACACGAAATCATTGCTGTAACAAATTAGCCATTTCAGTGCCGTAGCTGGACAAACTTTTTTTGGGGGGTCCAAACTTGGAAGAGTGAGTTGTCTTTGTGGGAACGCCGTAGAAAAAAATAGAAAACCCTGCATTTGTAGGCCAGACCGCCAGCTTTCGGGGCCAATTCAAGAAAAGCGCTTTTTTTTAAATTTGAAATGTTTGCACATCCTTTAGATATGCACTGGGAGTGTGTTTAATTCGTAGCTGATCATGAATATTGTGCGCTCAAATCGATTCGTACTGAAATAAGTTAGAAAAAAGTAGTATTTCATTTTTTTAGAGTACCATAACTTCGTCGAAAGAGAATAACCAAACCCTTTTCTAAACTTCAGTTTATCTTCCTCGAAATTCATCACTCTGACAACGGAACCTGAAGGAATTTTTTGCTGCTTATAAAACAACAATACGCGATGGATTGCCAAAATTTTGGGTTTTCTCGTTAACCGAACTACATTTTTGGCGCTTGAATTCATCTCGACTCTGTCTGGATGTGCGTACAATGGTTATACGTAATACCGATATCCAGTTCGCACTTGTCTGCCCCACTAAGTTTGAGTTTTTTCTCAACTGTTGAAATCCGTCGCCCATGAGAATGCATTGTGGCCCCGAAAGCTGGCGGTTTGGCCTACAAATGGTTGATTTGTCACTTTAATATTTTGTGTAAGAACTCTAACCCGATTCACCTTTGTTGCAAATTTATCTTGAAGGTAGGAGTTTGGAAAGTTTTTGAATTTCAACATATTTTTGCAGATTAATGATTGTTAGGGTTAGATTACATGGGTTGATGGCGTGTTTCTAACCTTTACTTTGTATATATATTTCACCGTTTTTGTTTCTCCCAGCGCCAGAAACCAACGCAAAACAACACATAATGATGGCAAAATACAACGGGTTAAGGTCTGTTAAGGTATTTCATACTTTTTATTTCATTTTGAATATGTTTAAAACACAAACATAACATTCCATACATTTATTTTATAAAGCAAAAGATGATGTAATATATTAGAGTCACAAATATAGCTTGGGCTACTTGTGCTGGACCGTCCGGCTCCTATCGTCGTGTCACTCACCGTGTTGCTGTAAGGTTTTACATAATCTCCAGGGTTAAAGCCAACAGAAAGTGTGCCAGCTACCAATAATAAACAAGAACTATTTGTAGGGCAATGAAAAGTAACTCAGGAAAAACGTTAGGTAAAACTCGCCATATTGGTTTGACCTTGATCACGATAAAAAGGGAACTGGGACTGACTGAAACCGCTGACTGATAAGCAACGCGGGCTTACACACTTTCGACAGCGTCGATAGATTAATAGATAGAACAGCGAAATCTAGACTCGGCCTAACTTTACAGGTAGTCCTAGTAACTAGCAACGGTCAGTCAATGGCAATTGAAATACTAGACAAAAAATTAATCTGAATATGAATATTTCTACACGGCAAGCGAATTTTAATGTATACGTGCTAAAACAATTCACCTTCTATAAAATTTGATGGCTAACGTTTCTGTTGTGCTGCATTGCTACATCACATGATCTATTTTAATGATGCCGGTTTATCATTTACACTTGCTATGAATTTATTTCGGTGTTAATTCTTTCATCGTTTTTTCCATCCGCGTTTTATCTTTCATCCGCCATTTTCCACCCGCCGTCCACTACAATCCATCCATGTCCGCGTTTTATCCCTATCCATTATTTGCCCAGTCGTTTATCTTTCTAACCTATATTCCATACGTATACATAGCTAGTAAAGTTATCACGCTAGGATAAATTGATATAATTTTCAAGAAATTTCTTTTAGTGGCAAAAAATGATAACAGCAAACACTGATTTTGATCACGTATTTCACTAAGCTATTTCAACACTTAATAATTGCATTGGGTTATTGTCATGTTGGTGATGATTTTTCATTTATTATTTCAACCACGTGGTAAGTGGGTGCTTTAAAATTTCGGAATATAAAGTTAAAGAACTCCTGAGCTTGTAATGCAACTAAAACAACAGCTCTGGGAGAATGTTTGGAGCACAGAGATCGTTTTTTGAAGAGGTTATTGGGGAACAAATTTGCATTATATTTCACTATGTAAATTACACTGTTGAGCATATTATAATCTAACGCAATAATTTGTCTCAAATATATTGAATTTTACGACTTTTAAAAAGAGATGACTCAGTTTTGTGTGACATAGCGTCCTTTGCATCTCGACGAAAAACATCGAGCAAATATAAATTTTCATGAATTGATATTGAAACATAGCTCTAGCCATAGTTTCCTAAAACGTATTAAATATTATTACATAGATAAGGGTGTTTTACTGTAAAATACGCGAGTCGTAGATTTCATATGAAACTACATCCGGGATACGAGTGACGTATTCTTCATATCCTCACTAGTTAAAATATCGCTGACGTCAATTCTATGTTTTTCCCCTCTTTTCCATCTAACTTTTTCGAAACACTCATATTTGTAATAAAAAGAAATTACACGTTGGCTTGAACATATGAAGTTTATCTTCATATGCTCGCGCCACCGTGTAATATCCACAATATACAGTTGATAAGATTCAAAATTTGGGGAAGTCAGATGGGCATAGTGGTCATCAGTCATGCTTCCCACCTCTACGACTCGGGATTGGATCCTTGGCTCCGCATGTGGGCTGACTAATCCCATCTAGCTCTGGTGCTGTAGGTCGTAGTTGGGCCGTAAAGCGGCTAGCATTTGTGTATGTGTTTGTGACCTGTGTTTGTGTCTGATAATTGCGCCTTTAAAATGCTTACGGCTCGATCTCGTTGAACCGCATCCTCGTAATTCAGATCTAACTGCAAGGAAGGCGACTAGCAAGGCTGTTTGTTTGTTTGTTTGTTTGTTAAATTTATATTTGATTCTAATGTTTGAGACCCGTGGCCGTGATTTAACATGCAAACGAATACGTGGTAGTGTTACGGTATAAATAAAAAAGTTGAGAAACCTCATCCCTTTTGATGCAATTTGTGTGTCATGTGACTATATTCGTATATCATTATACAAGTCTTAGACTACTACAACTACTGTTCGTCTGACATTCAAATCGTAAATATAAATTTACAAGGAGAATAAGAAAGCGTTGAGGTCTTTTAGTTCAATTTCCAAGGTCTAGTTTAATCCATAATCTGTTTTTTAGAGTCAAAATACTTGAAAATACGTTTGTTTCAATTAGTGTGGGATAATAATTAGTTCCGTTCATTTTTTGAAACAAATTTTCAATTTAAAAAAAAAACAATTTTTAAAACACGAACAGTTTTACCCGCCCTACCACGACGAGTTAAATAAAAAGAATGGTTCTCTCTACGTAATGAGCAGTCAGTAGATTTATCTGTGTTGTTGATCAGCCTATAAGTATAAACAACTCAACTATTTATTTCAATTTTTATCAAGTTGATCAATATCATCACGATTTAAAGACGTACCTCTAATCTTAAAAATTATTGAAAACTCAAAATTGTTTTACACCATCAATTGCTGGTGTTGCTGCCAAATCTCGTTCACAAACATTGATAATTTTCTTTCCCAACATTACATGGCTCCTGTAAGGTCAAGAATATTCCTAACATATACAGTTCCATATACTTAACACGTGAGTAACAAAAAGGAAGCAAACTAACACGAAAATAGTTGGTACAGCAGGTTTATGAAAAAACCTAGAAACTTACCATTGTCTTTTCCTTGGCAATAGTTGATTCTGCTGTTGATAAAGATGAGTAATATGGCGAAACCTTCAACACATATAACTTGCTTCATCATGAAGTATATCTACTAACAAGTGTAATTGATTAATTATGTAAATGATATCTTTGATAACAGGCCTTTGTTAGAGATTCTCATTATTAATATTAGGCAGTTTCAAGTCAAAGTTCTCGGAAATGAAGTGAGATATACATGCTACAACACAATATCAAATGTTAGACTAATCCTAAAACTGAACTAATGTTGATTTGTCGATCATTTTAGACTAAAGCTAAGGGAAACTTTATAATAAGATATCTGAACTGACATAACAAAAATAATGACTAAAAATTCACTCAAAAAGAAATGGAGAAGTTATTCAAAAAGGATCGAATAGCAGAAGGCAGCAATTTACCCTGCTGAACCCAAGTATAACGGTAACTAAGGAAGAAGATCAAGAGAATGTGTTAGCCAAAATGATTGTCATATTTCAGGCCGTAAAGGTCCAGAAGGTCCACAATGAATAAAAATAAAGTTTACGATGGAAAACGATCCTCAACGCATATTTTTTAGCAATGTTAGTTCTTGTACATGTAGCACTATGTTTTCTTATGGTAGTGTTTGTACGACTTTTTTAAAATGTCTGTTATGTATTGCTTAAAATTTCAATAGAACTAAATAGTAATATGATTGTTTTCTTTTGGTAGTATTCATTATACTAATATAATTATACATTCTGACTGTACAAATCTTTGTACTCATCTGTATTAATGATATTAGTTATCATTGAGAAGCTTGTCAATTAATTCAACTACCTCGTTTATTATTGATTTGCTATTGTTACATTTGGATTAGTAGTTTTGTGGTTTCTGAGCTTCATTAACTTTGTCTTGTCTAATCTCTGATATTTTATATTTGTGTATCTATGTGGAGCTGATATTTAATCTTGTTTTTGTTTGAAGTGAAGGTGTCTTATCAAAATCCTGTTTTAATTCATTAATCTTCGTATTTATATATCATAGTTTGTTGGCACATTTGTTACAAAGAGTTACATCAAAGCCAGAATTATATATTGATTCTTTTGGAATCTAATTTACCAAACAATTGTTTTATATCTATACCACCATCAGCAAGCTCTTCTTCAATAGGGTCTAACTATGATGGTAAAGCACCCATCCAAGACTCTACCCCCGTTGGGTTGTCTCCTGTAGCTTCAGTTTGTGTTGCTCAATTGTATCTGTAATATTTTCTTGGTTTTCGTTCAATTGTTCTATCATGAGTATCATTTTATCTTGTTTTTTGTCCATTTTCTTTTGTGTTATTTCAACAGACTTTGTAATAGGTTGATAAACTTCTTCAGTGGCTCTTGCTAATTCCTGTTTACCTAACTTCTTTTCCAATAGATTCTTCTTTAGAACATAGCCGGTTTGAGAAACTCTTTGATTGTTTTATTTCTATCTTCATCTGATTTTACAGTTTTAAGCAGCATAATATACTATTTTGCTATCAAAATATTATTTTTTTTTCTCTATCTTTTTGAAGTCAAATTAAATTTAAATCCATTTTAACAATATTTTTTTTCTCTGTCTGTTATCCTATCTATATTTTATTCTCTATCTCTCTCAATCTCTTTGAAATAAAAAATAATTCGATTTATAACTAATTTGAACAATTTTGTTTTCTCTATCTGATTTAAATAAAAACCATCTTAAAACAACAAGAAACAAGATAATTACAATCAAACAACTACAATTTTTTGCAAATACAAATAATAGCAAACTTGAAAAGATTTTATAACTGTTGAAAATTGGAGAAATATTGATAGTATAGATTCTGATAATCTAATTTTTGAACATGCCTATTAATATTAGTCAGATTAAATATAAAATTACTATATTAAGAAGGCTAGCTCTTAAACCTGATACATTCAAAGAATTCATAGAAAATGTATTAATTTTGATAATCTACCTGAAAAGGATGCAAAAATAATAGCTAAAAAATAGTTATACATGTGAATTAGGTAGGAAGTGTAATAAGACTAATCAATTCTTCACTAGTACTAATTATGATACGGTTATGTGTTGCTGCACCTCAACCAAGTTTCAATAGGTTCTGGTACAAAAGGGCACAAGAGACAAAATGGCAGTTCGCTCAACAACATAAACAAACAAATATAGAATATATAACACGCTGACACGATTTGACAGCATGCGCAATAATTTTGATACATTTGAAACGTAAATCGGCCATTCACGTGTGACGAGTCAAGCTCATATCATCACGAATATTTATATATGAAGCATTTTAAAAATTGTAAACACTGTATGCGAATGAAATTCTATTTCTGTACAGTTTTTCCACTATCGAATGTGCACCTTGTTCAAAATTTCGAGCATATTCGTTACATATTTACTATATTTAGTGCATCTCTTTAGGCATATGTCGTTTCATGTAGGTTTGTCTCAATTATTTCAAACTCCCGGCTTTCCAAGTTTCCAAATATACAAGTATTAATTTTGGCAAGGCGTTCAATTCTATTTGGTTTCGAGAAATTAAAGACACATAAATATTACCGGCAAAAAGCTGTCTGTAAGATTCTAAATGCTCGGGATAAAGATAAGAATAAACATTTCATAGCAAGCTAATCACGTCTATTAACAACAACGTCAAATAGAATTGAGTTTTAACTCTGCTCCGCGAACAAAGTCTACGAGTGACGTACAAACCTGGTTCGACTGACGTCCAATCGTTTAGCAGGTATAGCAGCAGATAAACCCAATAGAGATTCATCACATTGTTGATGCTACCAAGAGAATTAAGTAGCGTCCACATTCGATTGTTTTTGTTTCTTTAAGTCAGCTCAGCGCCAATGAGTTAGGATCGGAAGCCGCTGTTGTCATTTGATACTGATGTTTTCTGAGAGACTTGCACAAAGTTAACTAATTATGACGTCAGTTGTCACGGAAATATATCAAACAGCGACAACCGACATTCTATGTTCAACCAATATTCCCTTGTTTTATAAGAAAGGAGAGTTTTAAGATGGGGTGCACGTTTTTCAATAATTCTGAGGGTTTTTCTTAAATGTTTGTAGTATTTGTTCAGAACAAGTTTTTTTCCAGTTTTAATTTTCGGTATAACAATTTCACCCGGGGAGGGATGAAGGGGGGGAGTACTTGCCTACATAAGATATATTGGTATGTGCCGTCCGATAGGGTATGGTTTCGAGCTCTAAAGTCTGAAATAGAATATCATATATGCCTAAGGGTATCTATTTTGGCATGGGTCATACAATTAGGCAGCTTTTAACGCATGTTTACTTAAGGGTAGGGTATGATTTTTTACTTAAAGGTTTGGGGTAGGGTATCAATGTTAAACATTTATAGGTCTGGGATAGGGTCAGGGTTGTGAGCTTAGTGTGGCAGACACCTACCCAAAAACTAATCGAGTATCCCCGGGCGATTTCGCAATGCTCGTGAATCTTGGGGCTTTCCGTTCAATTTAGTGATTCTGCATATTTAAACTCAAACTTCGTTTTAACCGTCACTTCTGAAGATGTACACTCTTTTTCTTATAAGAATATTGTTTTTCGGACCGAGTCTGGTTATTCTTATTTTCTAACCGATTTTAGGCTGAAATAAGTGAAAATATTCTTACGAATATTTTTAGTTTCGAAAATGGCATGGAATGCAACTGACATTTCGGCATCCTACTGACGCTATTGTCAAGCTCATCAAATGAATAAATGTGTAAATAACTTATGAAAAAGCACTTTAAATGCAAGTACAGAAAAAATATGTTTAGTAATCAACTTTTTAAGTGGTATCGAAGAGATTCAAAGGTGTATGGGATTAGAGTGCAATTGCAATACATATAAAATACATGCAAAATTATAATTATATTCTTAACAAAATCTGACCCTCAGCATTATTCTTAAAATATTCTTAAAATTTGATCAATTTCATCCTCAATTTTCTTATAAAGTATATTCTTATAAAAAATTTGTATATATTAGCATCGATACGTGACGGGAAGTTGTAACTGAAAACATCCGCATATATAGAGGATATTACACGGTTGCGCGAACATACAATGTTTATCTTCGAGTGAAAAAATATTGAATTATTTTTTCCACGATCGAGAAGATAAAATTCATATGTTCAAGCCAACGTGTAATTTTCTTTTTATTACATATAGATATGAGTGTTTTGAAAATAAAAAAAAACGACGAAAAAAGAGACGGGAAAAACAAAGGAATGACGTCAGCGATATCTTCACTAGTGAGGATGTGGAAAATATGTCACTCGTATCCCGGATGTAGTTTCATATGAAATTTAGGAGTAACATATTTTACAGTAAAAAACTCATATCAATGTAATAAATACCTATATCATAATCATATTGTGAGATGACGGAAGTAAACGCTCTGTAATATCTTCAACCTTTTCAGTCCCTGTCAGTTATCAACACTTAACTTCTCCTTATGTATTATATACAAAATAAAACATTTGGTAGTGAGAAAGTGAGAATTGATCAATCAAAGCAAACTACCGAAGGTTAAAAGAAAAATTCTTTCAAATTTGTTTTTGAAAATCATGGACTCAAGTTGGGAGAATTTGCCAATACTAGTGGAACTGAAAGGGTTAATGTTAAGCCCTTTTAATCACAGTCAGATGTTCATGCACTGATATGCCCATGCAACTACTGAAAAACAAGGTACGAGCTTTCATTATTTTAAAAACTGATTCGATAGGTCAACAAAAACGGCAATGTTAACGACAAGAGCAACTATTACACAATCAGCAAAAATAACAACAAGGAAACTTCATATAGGCAACAAAATACTAAACAACATGCAAGAACAAGGACAACAACAAACCATATTAAGCAATTTAAACAACAATAAACAACAGCAACAACAAGAGGAATGACAGCAAAGTAACAACAAGAAAAAAAAGACCACGTTAACGAAGCAACAGAAAGAACTAGATACAACTTAAGATAATAATCTTTGCACTTTCTGAAAAAAAGACATTGAAACGCTAATATATATATTTTGGACATGTGAAGTTGTCCAAAATTAATGGAAATCTTATATAGAAAGGTGGCTTCACTCTAGACATCTTTTACCAGTCACAAATACTACAGACAAACTTGATGCTGTGGGTTGAAATTCAAAACTAGAAAACATTTCTCATGGGTTTTGCAGACTAGCAGCGAAATACTACATATTTAAGATCAAATTGCAAGTAAAATCCAAATATTAGTGATTTTCTGAAGCAACTGATCAAACATTATGAACTTGTTGAAAGAGAAAGTCTACCTCAGAACAAATTCTATACGGTAAATGGAGCCCTTGCAGACGTACAGCCAACAGAGAATTGAAAACTGAAAATCATTAACAAAACACTAAATGCAAAAATCGAATATATTATATTAGTAATAAGCCATTTATAGTTATTAAACGTAAATTTATGTTATTTTCTTTTATGTATAAAAATGATAGAACTTGCTAGCTACAACGGCATGCAGAAGCTAGCTGGCAATAACGACGAAGTCAACGAGTCTGTAGGGCAAAAATATCTCTCCAACTCACTTCAAGTTTTGTGTCTTTTGCTCAGAAAATCTGTAAGCTCCTGCAGGCTACTTATTAATTAATTCGGAACTTTCTCAATACCTTGAGTTTTTAGAGAAGAACAACTGTTAAAAACACAAGCTAAAAACGTTTTGTATAGAAAAATCGTTGCAAGACAACCACATTTGTATACTAGTAAAATGGTATGACATCATATATATAAAGCGTCAAATTAACTGAGGTCAAAACTGCATTTATTCCAAACGTTTTGGAACTCTTTGTTTGGTCATTCCGAGTTTGATTTCTGTTTCTAATGGCATTATAATTAGTAGGCTACAATATAACCCTAGACGGTATTAGCGAAGTTTTCAGAGTGTTGAAATTCATTATAAAGTATAATTATATCAGGATCCTGGCTAGAGCTGACCTTTTTTCCAACTCTTTGTTACGTCAATGGAACACGTGATACACGATTAAAATCTTAACCGCCGCCTGGTTAGCCAAATTGGTAAGGTGCCAGTCTAACGTGCGGGTGACTCAGGTTCGATTCCCAGCCGGACCAACACTCGGGGTCTGAAAATAGTTGAGGAGAAGTGCTGCCTTTGCTCTAACATCTGCGAATGGTTAGACTTTCGCGTTTTCTCGGATAAGGACGGTAAATTGTAGGCCCTCGAAGACTTCTGTGTTTATGTGTATATGTTTTTTTGTGAAAAGTCTCCGTCCAACTTTGAGTGGTAAAGATGGTGTCCCCAATTAGTAGGCCTTTGGCCGGCTAAATAAGAATTGACATCTAAATAAAGTTGTTATTATAAATATTATTATTATTATTACTGGTAATCTAATGCGTTTCAATATTATTGGTGTGAAGTTGGTTTTTGCGACAGATAGAAGAAAAAAGAGAAAGTCACTTTCAAATTCCGTTATTTCTTCAACTACGGAAAAAGACATCATGTCGCTTTCAAATTTGATAGGGCTGGCGCACCCTTAGACTTAGTTAGAATAATGCTTACTAATGCCATTGAAGGTGCATTTCAAACTTATTCTGCCCAAATTGTTATTTTTAAAGCCATTGGAATATTTCCAGTGCCAACATAATTTGTCACTATGACGCAATAGGCTGACGTCAGGTTGTCTTATTCCCACGGTGTGTAATTATGGTTGCCTCGCACCACAACCCAGTCTACAACGTAATTGTACCTTATGTTGTTAAAAATTTACTCACCTTAAAAAAGTCGAGTTGCTTTGAAAAGTTTTGTAAACAATGGTTTGGACGATGGTTTGACAGAAATAAACAAACATATAACTTCTGCTTTGAAGTGTCTTCTTTTTCAAACCAATACAAAAAAATCTGAGCCCATGACGGGATTCGAAACCCAAACTATTTACAGAGTGTGCTAATCCGGTAACGGAGGCAATGGCCGACATATTTAAATCATGACGTGTGAGTGCTTGTTTGAGACAGCTTGTCAGGATTCAACCAATTTAGTGTAGCAAAATAACTATGGGATATCTGAAAGATATAGTAATCCTGAGGAACCTTCTGTTGACAGTGACAAATTTTACTAAACGTTTGTATACCTTCGCTCTTCAAACTTGCAACCGTTGTATAAAACTTGTTTAATTTGTAAGGTAGACTTTAATTTGCTGACATTTGAAAACAGAAATGTAAAGATTTCTGTTTTATTTGAGAGATGGTCC
>JAPEIX020035641.1:0-11982 GCA_026122405.2 Zoanthus sansibaricus
AATCGCACTAATTTCAAATGTTTCGCCTATCTTGGTCAAACAAATGATCTCAAGATACTTGTCCGCTTTTATAACCTTTGCTGTATTTATTATGAAGACAGTCATATTTTTGAACTTCTTCCATAAAGAAAACGACATTTACGTCTTTGAAATAGAAATAGAAATAATAGACATTTACGTCTTTGAAAACGACATTTACGCCATATTTGAAATATTAGCGAGGACTGACAAGTTTCCCTAACGGATGTTTGCAGTATACATTGCAATCTGGGAAGCATTTTTGTCACTTTACCATCGCTACTAATATTTAACTGGTTTCCACTCACAAAATATTTCGTCGCTACTGTCGCAATTATCGCCGAGAAGGTCGTCGCTCCCTTCGCTACTATCATTGAAGAGTGCATGTGTTTCCATATCTCGCTACCGTCGCTACTAGCGGCGATGCAGTTTTCCCTTTCGTAAACCACCATTGTCATTTGAAACAGTCTGTGGCATTTCAAGAAACAGTCGATGGCATTAGTGACAGCCGATGGAGGACGTTTGCTCCTGTATTGGCTTAACTGGTGTGCTGCATTTTACAGAAACCTAGATTAAAGAAAAAAGCAGAGAAGCATTTGTAAAACAAAAATTTGTTATTTTGTCTTGGCAATTAAAAGTAAAAATATTCTTTGTATTTTTTATGCAGGGATTCTCTGATTATTTGTTCAAATGGTACATGGATAAAGGTATCGTTATCACGTTTACATTAACTTACCTATTTTGTCAAACGTTATATATATATATATAATTTCTTTTTCAGTAGCTTTTTGTTAATTTTCCTGAGGAATAAATTTATTTAATTTGTATACGAATCGGATAACATTAGACATTGGTCCCCTATGGATACCAGCCTACGGCTGAATGGGCTATCCTGTCTATATAAAGTTGTACTACTACTTGTTACTGCTACTGTCTGTTTTTCGATATATATATATTTTTGCATTGAAAACATGTCATTAATGCTCAGTCAAATTTGTCGAACTCATTTCTCAGGCCAACGTCACAAGTTGATGAGTCAACCGGAACAACAGCATGAAAGCTTGGCTCGATTTTTGCATTCTCATCAGCATTTAAGCTGGCTTCATGATATTCAGACTAAAGACTTCTACAAGGTAAGACAATGTAGCATTCGTCCAGGCACTAACTAGTTTTCCTGGTGTAAAATGTTTTGCATTGTATCAACTCATGGTGCTAAAAGTAACCGAGACATACAGAAACAAGTTATACCGCGAATACTATTTATATCACGTGAACATATGCTGTTTCAACTGTTGTGCTTAAAAACTATATTGTTAACCATGTTTAAGAAGCCTAAAAAGGTCAATACAGCTCTCCAGTGCTGCAAACATTTAGGCTCACTTTTGTTATGGTAGATTTGAAGGGCAAAGCGTGCTACAAAGGTGATCCAAGTGCCCATTTTAGTAGCTTCAACGTAGGTACTATAGGACGCATGTGGTATCTATACTTGATGGTTATCATTAAATTCACATACCACAAGCATTAGGCTGTAACGTAAGTTCGGAGTATTATTTATTTATTTATTTATTTATTGAATTCAACAACTGGTGAAAAATTTCCCACATTCATGGCAGATGTAAAAGCTAATTGTTAGGTTACACGTACATCGGAGTGCAATATTTGTGTTATTTCTTTGACAGGCTTACAAGACCTTGAAGGAGTTGGCCTCTAAAGAAACTGGTTATTTATCAAAGAAGAAGGTACGGTAACCAAATAAAATGTTTTCTTTTATGCCCTAGTGAAACAAAGACCAATGCAAATTCATAAGACTAACTTAAGCAGTGAAGAAATTACCTCACCTTAATGGAATGTTGTAAAGCATCGTTTGGACTTCTAGCTTTCACCAGGTCTTCATGTTACTATACTGTACATAGCCAATCATAGCCTTTTGGGAAGTAAGTAATTTTCAGTGAATAATTAGAACAACTCAAGTATTTAAAGTGTTCACACGTAGTCTCCGATTAAGTAATCATCCCCATCTCGTCAAAAACACTCAAGAGACTGTATAATTATGTTTCCAGGTGTACACCACCACTAAATCTTGTATTCAGTGAATCTGACAAGGAGTTGAATTCCATGCTAAAACAACAACCAGAAAAAACGAACAAAAACGGTAGCAAAGTGCTACTTAAGAAACCCAAAGTTCCGACTTGAGTTAAACCACTAAAACATACGGTAGGTTAAGCAAATCAATTACTAGTCGTGGTGGTATCGATAGATACGTCCAACTCATGTGATCGATCGCTCTTGCTGATTTTTTTACAATGAACGAAGGTTGCTCATTAATTGAACATTAATTGATTTATTTAGTTGTAAGATGTAACTTAATTTTAATTGTATGCAATCGTTTAGAACATACGTATAATGTGTTTTATTGTTACTTGGTATGATAGTTTTAAACTTGAGGTCCATCATAGCCCCGTCTTTTCTTCCAGACACTCTATAGTCTTAGTAAACTTGCGCTACTGGCAAGCGAAGATCACGAGGAACAGCGGGAACAGGAGCTTGAAAGTAAGATAATATCTTGCTTTAGCATTCAGTAACAGTAAAAAAATTTAGGGGCAAGGATTTAATTGAATCAACTCGACAAAACACAACTTCTTCCTCATAAAAAGTCTGCATAATTGTAAGTAGTGAAACACTGCATTGGCATTTCGGAATACTTAACTTCATAGTGAGACTATGACTGTACAAATTGAGTACGTTGTCTTTGTTGTCAGCGGTAACTTTAAATTCGAAATGTTCTGTTGTGGCCAATCCAGCTTTTACTAAGTAAATGGCTGAAATACTCAACTCAGGTTTTGTTTATTTCATTTCAGCCTGATAGTAGTTATTTTGTTGAAGTGCAGCTAACTTTATTGCAAGGGCTGGCAATAAACTCGAATGACGGAAATGCTGAATTAGGATGGCACGATTTCCAACAGATACTATTTCCCAATAATTTTTCATTTTAGTATGTTTTTATTATTAAACCAAATCGTTTCAATTATTCCCTTATATTTTCATATTGATATTATTTTGTGATATTTTGATGAATATTCATTAGATAATAAAGTTCATTATCAGTTCTCTTTTTAACGAACGGGCATGATACCCAAGTTTTTCAAATTTTTAAGTACCCAAGATGAAATGTGCTTTTGTGTTTTCCATAGAATTAAAAGTTTTTCAGTGTTTCAGAATACGTGATAAGGAGGACAAACAGGGTTAGTTGCCGTCCTCATTATCAACACGGTTTTAACTCTGATCCTTAGGAGGGGTGGGTAAGTATTCAGCCAGAAACTGGGATTGATCCTCGGATTCAGTTTTTGTCCAAATAACTAGTTTGTAGCTACAGAACGCATGCTACATTCATCATTTTTAACCATAATCATTAGAATCACTGTGAGAAAGTCTCAAGTAATCATATTAGTGAATTATTATATCTATAAAGCATAATCGAATTAAAGTTAATTTAAAAAATTAGTTCAGATTTTACCCAGTTCAATGTATTTGTTGTGTTGTTATACAGATATTATCACGGAGCACAATATCATCCTCCATCAAGAGACGGTGCCACTACAAGCACTTCAGGTTTGATTAGCTTATCTCTACTTTTGGCAGCGTTTGATAACACTACTCACAAAACCACGCTAAAACGAAAAAAGTAATAACTAGTCAAATATTTTAATGCCTTAATGAAACAAGCCTTATTGTTAGTGGCGCTGAAACTGGTCGTCGTGTTTTCATCAAGTTTGTTGATAAAAAAGGTTGTTATGAGTGGAGTTATAGCTTAGGTTATGCTATACCAAAATTGTAAGTTGTTTAGATTTTCCTAAAACATGAAAAGCGTAACTCGGCCATTATGTTTCTCAAGACTGTTTTTCTGTTTCCTGCAATATAATTTGGTTCTCCTGTTTGTTACTCGCCGACAGTAAGGTCGATTATCCGGTGCATTGATTAGCATCACTGCGGTTTTTAGTTATAGAATGTGGATCCACATTAACTTTCTTAAACTAAGCTAAATCTTTTACGAGCCAGGTGGCCCATGGAGCTGGTGCTTATCTCCAGTTTCTGCAGTGTTAAGTGCATGAGAGTCTTTGACTCCACCTGGACGGGACACAAATCCATCGCAGGTTAGCTCCAAGCAGATGTTGGTACTCATCTGCCTATGCTGAAAGGATGGAAAGCTGAGTTAACTTAGGCAGAAAAGAAGGGCACAAATATTTAGATCTCGGCAGACTGAGGCCTTACAACTGCGCCAACCGTGCCCGCCCACATTTACTTCTGTTTGGTTTGGTTGTTTTTTTTTAGAGAATTAAAGTTGATGTTGATTCAATGGCACCCATGTCACCAAAACAGCTGATTGAGGTAAAAAAGCTTGTTTTAAAATCGCTATTCTTGTGTGTATTTTATTTTAATTTGTTACAGTAGCGAGAAATGAATGGGTTTGGTCGTCGAATCAATCCAAAGCTAATACTATGAAAATAAGAAAATATTTACAAGTACAATCATCTAAATTAGTATGTTAATTCAGAATACGTTTTTTGATTAGTTGTTATTTACGGAGCTATTTCCTTTAAATATATCAAGGATCACAGATCGGCTTAGTTGAGCATCTAAATGTAAGATATCGTCGTTGTCTGTTTCCTACCATTCTTTACACTACTGAATCATTTCGTTACTAACAAGATATTGTCATTCTAGGTTTCCTACCACTCGTTACACCACTGAATCATATCGTTGCTGGCAAGATATCGTCATTCTAGGTTTCCTACCATTCTTTACACTACCCAATCATATCGTTGCTAACAAGATATCATCATTCTAGGTTTCCTATCACTCGTTACACCACTGAATTATATCGCTGCTAACAAGATATTGTCGTTCTCTGTTTCCTATGCCGTTATACAAATTTACTACTTTCTTGATATTATAGAAAAACTTTTTTGCCTTGCCTTTCGTATCTGAAGAGTAACCTTTTTCTTAATTGTAGCTTTATGTTGGCGATAACAATCCGAACTCTAGTGAATACGATTTCAAGAAAGCTCTGGACTTAATCCAACTTGCCACTACGGTACGTACCTTGCCTTAAGTTAATGTTTGTAATGAATAAATTACCTACACCGTAGAGGAATGGGTTTTATAGCTCATTTTCGAGATGTTTTATAGATCACAGTTTTGACGTAGGTTATGATATTCAGAGTTTAAACATGGCAATGTGCTTCGAAAGCTTAATATTTTAGAGCGATTTTTGTCTTTTGAAATTATTTGTCTTTTATGGAAGCCAAAAGCCGCACAGTAACCATGTTTGTCCTCTTTTTAATCACCTTAGTATCATAACCTACGTCATCAACAACTGCTGATTGCACATATTGAGTCGCCGATTTGTGCTACTATGCCTAAATGTTCAACAATAAAAATTCAGTTTTAAGGTTCAGTTCTCCTGTAAGCGTACTTTAAAAGTTTGTCCAGTTTATCTGACGATTTTTGATTGTTTTAGTCTGAAAACTCAGACGGTGAGACGGACTGGAGCGAGCTGAAGCGGTACGTGTGGTGCCGTGCACTTCTGAAGGATGAGTAAGTTCTTGTTATGATATGATTCAGGGAACACTTGCTCACATGTAATTATGCATATCGTTGGATACATAAATGTTTTCTAGCAGGGAAATTGTATCTGATTTTGCTTCTGTTAATAACTTGTAGAACTTTAAAACCCTGTTGGCCTGAAAAGGTTCGCCTGAGAGAAATCCACCGTTTTTGGTCGCTTCATATTTAAGTTTTAAAGGCCGTACAAACAGCCAATCCAAGAGTGACTTTCTAGTCATCTCACATTATCACAGCCTGCCTTTCAAACGGATGATGTAAAAACCAATTGCAAGAACAGCAACAAGTGGAACTCAACAAGTGGTTGCAAACATAACATAACATAACATAACATAACATAATCTTTATTTAACGTGGGTAAAAACACTTAGCTGAAGCTCTTTTACAGGTTTTCCACAAAACAATATTAAAAAAAAAATAATAATAATATATACATGAAAATGTAAAAATATGAATAAGATATCTAGAATCTAAAATTACAAAATTGGTAACTAAAATTTAATGTTCCTCACTTGTTTAATAAATTCTAAGCCTCCAGCTTTTAAACGCAATTCATTTGGAATACTATTCCATTGTTTTACAGCGAAATATTCAAAAGAGTTTGAACCATGCTCTGTAGTATTTACTTTTGGCAGTAATAGCATACTATTTCCCCTTAAGTCGTACTTGTTATTTCTCATTTTAACGAGAAATAACAAGTACTCATTTTAATGCATGTGGGAGCGGTGCTTTGAAAACAGCCGTTTATGGTTATTAACATGTCCTGGACACGACTGGATTCTAACGTGGTTTCTAAACCTATTCGCTGTAGCAGTTCATGATAGGTTGATGTTTTATCTTTATAAACATATCTTAATGCGCGCTCATTTACTTTTTCTATTTTCTTAGTGTTTCTCGAACCGCAATGATGCCATGTCTGACTGCAATAATAAAAATGAGGCAAAACAAACGTTCGATACAATAATTCCTTGACTTTGCATGGAAGAATGTTCTTGATTAGCAGGGAAATTTTTGATCACGCTTTAGTTAATTTGAAGACATCATATTGGACATTTTAGTGCGAACTAGTGAGATCTTTGATGTCTAAATTTGGGAATGACTTTATACCTTTACAGGAAACAGTTTGACATTGAATAAATTTAATGGAGGGAGGGCAGACATTTAACAGACTCTTCTGAGGTGGCACAAGAAGAGGTGGTTCTAATCACTTGGCCATTCTGACTCTCTTGAAGAAACATGTGTTCTAAGCACTCAAACATTCTGACTCTTTTGAGGAAGCAAGTGTTCTAACCACCAAACCATTTTGAATGTCGATGTGTTTCCATTGTGTAAAATGCAGTAAACAATGCTAAGAACGATAATCGATGATGTATTCCCTTAAATCAGCTTCCGAAACTGCTTCATAGAAAGAAAGTATCCAAGGCGTTCCACAAAGGGCCAATTTTTTGTGAGCTGGAAAAAATGGGGAACTAGCATGGAAGAGGCTATAATTTTTGGGCACTAACCATTAAAAATTCTTTAGCTAGTTCTTATAACTCTGCTAGTTCTTCGTCATTACTTTCAGGTATACTGTGAAGTTTGGAGTGACGTTTCAGTACTAATCTAGTTAAAGGTCAAATGCAACGAAAAATCGATTTCGGAAATAGTCAATGTACTGAAAGATTATGACGTAAATAAGCAAATCTGAAAATTTCATACCAATACAACTTTTACGTTTCGAGAAACTGAAGATCAAAAATCATGCTAAATCATCGGAAGGCCGTCGGGTTATGTTCGCGCCTAAGATCGGAATTTAGTTTTGTGACGTCAAAAAAGTCAAACAAAGTTTTGCTGTGACAGAGCAATTGCTTCAGGCAGCTGTTTGTTTTTTCAGTAGTTTACAGTGAATTTCAATGAAGATCAATCGAAAAGTATTTTCTCAAAAGGGAAAACTAAGGAGGAAAAGTAAGAGCGAAGTTAAACGAGTGTACATGACAGCTGTGTTTTGAAAGTGTCAAGGTTACTTTGCATTTTGGAGAGTTGATCTCAGAAATTTAAGGTGAAACTTCAAATAATTATTGCATTCTATGTTCAAAGTCTTTATTTAGGAGGAACGCTTCCTCCAATCTTAGAACAAAGAGAAAACATTGTGTGAGATAAAAGAAGCGAACAAGCCGTTTCTAAATCAAGAATGATCAAGAATGGCACTTCCGCAAAACCGTTAGTTACTAATATTGTTCCTATTTTCACAGAAAGTAATGAAGGACTATGGCTGAAATTATTTACTTTTTGTCAAATATGTGTACTTGATGGACTCCATTGCATTTATAGCTTTCATTTTTTGATGGAAAAGCTTCTCTAATTTTTGAACTCAGTATGTCCACTCGGAAAGTGCTGTTGAGAAAACGAAACATTACCCTGTAAGTCTTAATTAAATAACTTCTTTACATATTGTGCCGAAAACAACAACAAGGCAATGAAGCTACACAAATACCGCATAAATGTTTGCAATAATGGCACAATTTTTTAAGTATACGTTTTCGATTTGCGAAAAGGCAAATTGGCCGAATATGTAAACCCATTGTCAATTATGGTTATAAAGTTCTAGTCTTATTTTTAAAAAGTTATCAATTGGAAACTTTAAAACTTATACAGAGGAATTTAACGCCAAAATTTTAGTTTTTTATATCTAAATATCGGACATTGGATTTTCACAACGAATGCAGTTAAGAATATCATCCATTTTGCTAACTCACCAAAGGGGCATCGAAGCACTTCATGGTTTTGCCACTTAAGCAAGTTCAGCCTTTGAAGCAACTTATGTCTTTCACTTAATGTTTAAAAAAATACATATATAAATTGTGTAACTGTTGTCAAAAAAAAAACTTCCTCATTTAACGGTTCATCACTCGCGAGGCCATGAAACTCCAGATTTGCATCGCTGTTGTAATTACAGCTTCACTAAACAATAATGATAAATTTAGAAAATTCGATAAAACAAAAATGCAATCACAAATTATTACCAATTTATATTGCCAATTCGATCAGTGTAAACATCAAACACTGATTTATTAGCAACGTAAACATCAGCATCGCGACCTAAACTTCACTGTCCTCGCTGCCACTTTCTTCGCTGTTTTCATTTGGTTCTTCACTGCTGCTGCTCGCTAAAGAACTACAGAACTGGTTGAGCTACAGAACGTGTTGAATTACAGAACGAGTTGAACTACAGATATATTAAGGTTGCTTTCAAGAATACTTTCGTCATCACTGGCCATTGTTTTAACTCGTTTATAAACTCTTTTATAAACCAAATTTGTGATCCAACCATGAACACCTTCGACTTCTCTTACATCACAATTTGTTCTGAGACAACCTCAATTTTTTACCGTGCCGAGGCCCTAGGCCACCGGCAAGGTCTTAGAATGCAACGATGTCGGCCGATGGCTGTAAACCGACCGCAGCCAGAAAGTAACGTGGGCACTGTCCATGCCGATCGGGCAGCGATTACTTAGCGATAAGAACTGAAAGCATGGACTAAACAGATTTAATTATAAAACTCTAAGCCAGGCACGGTAATAACCACGAAGTGGTTCTAGTCGCTTGATGTTCGGATTGTCTTCGGAAGTACTTCGGATTTGAGATTTTGATAGAAATTTAACTCCAGAGATAAGCTGGTCAAAAAAGTTGAATTGACTAATACTTACAATGACCAGTGCCATCTTAATCCGCAAAAAAAAGAAAGTTTCAGAACGTTGCATTTGACCTCTAAATTTTCGACATTCAATTCTTTTCTTTTAGACGTTAATAATATCTGCCATTTTATAAAAAGATTTCTAAAACATAAGTCAGTGGCGGAACATTTCTTCATTTTCGTTACCTCATTCAACTTTGGCTAAAAAAACAATCACTTTCAAATCGTATAGTTTTGTCTGATATCTCTGGCAATGCTTTCCCTAATGGTGATAAGTCATCCATCTTTCTTGAAAACTATTTTTTAATCTGAACTGGCTTTCTCCTTTCTTCTTTATAGGATAGTTAGAGACAACATGTCAATGGGTCAGGATCGGCCAGGGATTTTCAGTATACGGTATTTTGGGGTATTTAATATTAGGTATACAGTATACTAATGCTAACAATTGGGTATAGAGTATAACACTTTTCTTGAGTTTTGGTATAAGGTTTATCATGTTCTTTTCAAATTTTGGTATTGATTTTACATGAAATTTAAATTATTTGTTGGTATATTGGATGTTTCCTTTGGGATATATTGGTATTCCACTACCCTCTCCACCTGGCCGACCCTGATCGGTTTTTGGGTAGAGCTAGCTAACTCAAACCAGAGCGCTCAAAACACACTCTCAATCATGGTCCCCCTAGTCTTTTTCAAAAAGACAGAAACTTTTAACACTTTTTAAAAAAGTCTTTTTTCCTTTGCAATTTCCTATATTTATAACTTAATGTGCTATACTGTTTGCTTAAATCAATGATAAGCATTCACAAATATCACAGGGCAGCATATGACTTAACATTACTATGTACTAATTTCTTCTATATACGTTTAATTTTTGGAATATGTGTATACCTAGCCTTTTAAAAAAATCTAGTCTTTTCAAAACTTACAGCTGCTCTGCTTTCTGCACGTCGAACCAAATGCTGTAATCATCGTGACAGCAATAAACTCGAAGGTTTTCATCTGCAAAACACAATGTTATCTGTAAATATGTTACATAAGTCCATGATTTTGATATAAAAATAATATAAAACAATATGTTCGACTTCCAAGTCCTAAACAGGCGTTGAAGTGAGGGCAATCCCGCTTTGTCAAATATCTACTGTGTACTCCCGAGATATACAAATTTCTCGATAAGATTCGCGAAGTTTCTATGTTGAGGAAAGTATGAGTTTAAATTGCAAAACTTTAATATAAAACCTAGCGCAACTAGTAAAGTTTCTATAATGTTTTTTTAAATTTAAAAGGAAGCTTTACAAATTAAAGAGCACAAGAAAGTTCTGACAGGCAAATAATAAAAACGCATTTTTATACAAAGTTATGAATCGTTTTAACATAGGTTTATCATTAACTATCAAGTGGGAGACCGTGTTTAAATCCCCCGCTTCACCATGGGTTCAAACAGTTACGCTTTCGTATCGCCACCCTCTACGTTGTCCAGTTGCATAATTTCTCAATCTCCCAACATCATGATCATTTTAACGGGGAGTTACAAATTGATCTAACAATTTGTCCGTGGTCGAAAAGGGGGAAACTGCACCATGCTGCAGTCAGGTTTTTCTATATTTTGTTACATCTGTCGACAGTTCAATTTTTGTTTCTTTTTCTAACAACCCTAGCTACCTCTTACCTTTCTTTAGGTGAAGTGGTTTCTTAAGAAAGTAAATAGCTTGCATCCAGTGATCCCTCCACTTTCAATCATAAATAAATTCCAAATTAATCAATCAACCTCATGAATGAATACAACTTTTACAACAAACTTTTTGCATTACTCCAAGTTAAATAGCTAGTACTGTCTATGAAATTTAGGCGCTATGTTTGAAGTTAATATTTTGATAAATGTTTTACAGTTTCATTAACAAATAACGAAGCCTAAGCCTTGTATTAATTAAGGGTTAGCTACTGGAAGTGAGTAGTTTGTTTACATTTATACACACGCGCTGGCGATAACATGAACGAGAAATCTGAATAATAAACGAGGCGAAAGCCGAGTTCATTATAAAAAATTTCGAGTTCATTTTATCGCCAGCAAGTGGGAATATATGTAAACAAACTACGAACTGAAAGTAACTAACCCTTTTAATTAGCAACCTGAGTTCACTGCATGGCAAGGCGCGCCTAACACAACTTAACGAACTTGAAGCATGCAAGAGCAGTGCTCGAAATTTAAAAAAAAAGTCCAGGTTATCCCTATTTCAAAAGCCGGGCAATCAAAGCCGTGAATTTGGTTGCCCTGATTAATCCTTGGTTTCCCGGTAAAAAAACCCACACATTTAAGTGCACTACTCAAATAAACATCCACTTTTGTCTTCTTAGTGCATTTAATTACATAATAACTTTGCCTTTACTTTTTACAGCACAAAATCAGCTTGGCTTGAACTGAACTGGCACTTTACTCTTAGTTTATTAAGGATAATGTAGAGCTTGAGATGTAATTTTATGGCGGTCAAGCTTGAGCTAATCCCATAATTTTTAGTGTGCGGCAATGGTTTTCGAGGAAGTCTGCGTTTAAGTGGCATATTCAAAATGGCGTCTTTGATCTTAATACTTGCTGCTACAGACAGGAATCGCACCGACGCCATATTGGTTGGTATAAATAGATTTTCTGCAATGACGTAACCGTCATTACG
>JAPEIX020035702.1:0-11981 GCA_026122405.2 Zoanthus sansibaricus
GATTACAAAGTAACTTTTGTGATACAACAGGAAATCCTGAGACAGGAAGTGCTCAGTGGAGGAGGAGTGACCACGGTAAGCTCCTTTGATAATGAGGATAGTGATGATAGATAAATACTTTATTTAACGTCAAATGCGAAGGAAGTGGTTGCCCATTCTTCCTAGCCAGAGGCTAATGTTTAATCGCTCGACAGCTCAGATCTTGGCGTGGAAATTGAATTTGCAGAGGGAGGAAAACCGGAGTACCTGGAGAAAAACCCTCGGAGTCAGATTGAGATCAATAAATCTCAGTCCACGTGCGGCACCTCAGTAAGCTAGCTAAATCCTTTATGAGCCAGAAGGCCCATGGATCCGGTGCTTATCTCCAGTTTCTGTAGTGTAAACCAGATGAGAGTATTTGGCTCCCCCTGGACGGGACACTGATCCATTGCTAATCCATTTATAAATTAGGTTGGAAAAGAGACAGCAGCTAGCAGTAAAGACAAGATTTTAAAAGAAGATATGCCACATGCATTCACAAGGGTGGAGGAGTCTTCACTTTTGTTAATGGAAGCATCCAAACTGCTCAAAAGTGATCCCTATTCACCAGTTGCTAGACGTAAACTGATTGATGGAGCTCGAGGTATGTTGGTAGTATTGATTGTAGACCAGGAGAATGGCAAGTGAGGTTTTGGGATTGGCAAAAATACACTCAGATTTTCTTGGAACTACTTTTCAAGGGCATCTGATCATGAGTGCATGGATGCTTTTATAAAAAAAACTATACTGCTGCAAACAGAACAGTAGAAAAGTAATTATGGGAAGCAATTATTTTCAGATTTTACTGACTAAGAGGGCTGCTATTTTTGATACTAGGCTTCATAGTTTATAATGGTATGATAACATTATCGAACACGACTACACATGCGCAGTTTAGGTTCTAAGGAAGTGGCAGCAGTGGACAGCTGTTTCACTCTTATTAGAGCTCGTCAGCACTGCATAGCTTAGCTACTGATGAAAGACACAAAGTGTTTGTATCTAGTAGCTGTAACTTCCAAGTTTGAAAAAAGTCTTTTTAAACCTCAGTCACCACACCTTTTGGATGTTCCATTTTGACTACATTAACATTGCAGCAAGATCCCAAGTTCAAAGTGTGGTGACTGAGGTTTAAAGAGACTTTTACTTACTGAACAAATGAAAGGCCAGAGGGAGCAGATGGAGCTTCAAGCAGGACATAACTGAGGAAGATCAGGAACAACACAGAGCATAGAATATACTTTCATGTGTTCTCATTAACACAGAGCATAAATTGACACTTTGCTAAAACTGGTTTTAACACCACCTTTTGTTTCTCAATTGGTTGATAGGTCCAGTTTGGCACTTCATCTTCCTTAGTGTCAACACTAACTCTAGTAACTTCTGTGCCACCATTTGCTTCTTTTGATCCAACATCTGAACTGTGGTACTGATTCATAACATTCATAGTACGGGCACTGTGAAGCCCAAACTGCACATCTATGGTGACTAAGTACTCTAACCATCAATGACTAGCTGGACGACCACCGTCATACAATGCCACTCATGTAGGACGTAATGCAAAAACTGGGAGATGGATTTAATATTAAATACTGTACTTTAATAATGAATACTTTATTTAACGTCAGTTGCGAAGGAAGTACTGGTTGCCCATTCTTCCTTGCCAGAAGCTAATGTTTAGTTGTGTGACGGCTCAGATCTTGGGGTTAAAGTCAAATTTGCAGATTTAGATTTACAAGAAGATTGATCTTGCTGATGCCTACAAAAAGAACTCTGTTGTATTAACATTAATCAAGACTTGCAGCAGCCTTGTTTTACTCAACTCTTGATTTTTTCCCACTGTGATTACATTCCACTGTTACATCACATATTTTGAATTATATTTGATTATTTGTAAAGCTGCTTGATGATTTCTCATGAATGTTTGTGGTGCGACATCAAATATAAGGTTTCAATACCCTTCATAAGGTCTCCGTTTGTATGATATTAAAAACCTTGTACATAAACAATGAACTTTACCACAAAGTGGTTCTTGGTGTTCAACTTTTCTCTTGTTCCTTTCTCAACCTTATCTCATCTATAAACTTTTCTATCAATTGATATGCAGCCATATGTATATTTTACTTGGGACAGATAATAACTTGTTATTCATTGCTACTGTTTAAGGGAATCTAGTAGTTTTAAGTAGAATTCTTTTCAGCTGCTTTACCAATGTTTATACAATAATATTGTCTTACTTCTGCCTGGTTAGCCTAGTTGGTAAGGCTCCAGGCTACTGTGCGGGAGGCTCTGGCTTGATTCTAGCCAGGCCAATTCGTAGGGTCTTAAAGTAATTGAGAAGCAGGTACTACTAAACAGTACCTTTGACAGTTCTCATTTCTGCAAATGGTTAGACTTTTGTGCCCTCTAGATCTCAGATAAGGACGTTAAACCATAGGCCCTAGAGATCTCTATGTTTATGTGGGTCTGTGTGTCATATTTAAAAGCTTTTAGAGCTGTGAAGATGGTGTTTCTAATTAGTTGGCCTTTGGCCAGCTAGAAATGACTTGACACTAAATAAAGCCATCGTCATCAACACCTCTGTCATTTTTAAGTTTTTAAAAACAGTAATCTTTGCAAGGCAAATTCATTGCCAAACAATCTTACAATTATTGTATTACATTATATAATCCATCAATAAACTTGACTGTAATCGATTTTACTATTGAATACAAATTTAAAGAACTATCACGAGGTTGAAACAATGGCAATTGAAACAAAATACTGCCATATTGGACATAATCTTACACAAAGCAACAACTTGAACAAGATCTTTATTAAATCCATGTGTAAACATTGAGTGATTATTGGAGCAAAATGTGTTTTTCATCTGAAGCAAAGAGTAGACCATTAACTCTATTGTATTGTGGTTTCCTGATCATACAACCATTTGATAGGCAGTGTTGCTGATACTTTAGCATATCATTAAATAGTTTTATTTCAACTTATGTATTAAGAGTCATGTTTCTGTATCATTTGCGTCTGTAGGTATCCTTTCTGGAACCTCTGCTCTGTTATTGACCTTTGACGAAGCTGAGGTTAGAAAGATCTTGGCACTGTGCAAGGGAGTGTTGGACTATCTTGCCATAGTAGAGGTGGTGGAAAGTATGGAGGATCTTGTAGAATTTGTGAAGAATCTGACTCCTGGAATGAGGGAAATGGCCAAGAATGTTGAAGCACGAGAAAAGGAACTCACACACCAGGTGCACAGAGACATGTTGAAGAACTCAATCAACTCTGTGAAAGAACTTACTCCATTGTTGATATCATCAGTTAAAGCATATGTTTCTGCTAAAGGTAAACATTTTGAATTATTTGTAGGATTCAAACAGTTAAATTCTATTAAATGTAGATTTTGGACACTTATTATGTTTGAACTGTCTGTTAATTAGCTAGACCAATTTAATTCCCTGTTTTACTAACAAAGCAAAATTGTGCAAAATTCGTAATTATCTATCAAAGTTTGAAATTATTGTATTTGTACAAATTAAAGTATAAAAATCATGTTGGGTTACAACAGAAATGATAACCATAAAAGATGATTTAAGTTGTGTAATCTGATATGATAACAAATTCAACCAATTTATAGATGTATTTAATATATACTGTACACTTGTAAAGTGTTCTTCAGTTTACAAAGTAAAACAAAGAAAATTGAAATTTAAATATTTCTTTTTAATAGTATTTAATATATTTTTTTACTCAAGTTAAAATACTAATTAATATTAACAAAATCAAACTTTTATCTTCAAGGACTTCTTCAAATCAACCTAGCTCCTTATTCCTTTCGCCACCTTTTTTAAAACTTATATTCAGATGTTTTAAATACTTTTTGGCGTGCCAAAATCATTATAATTGTTAGTCATGATAAAGCTAGCTAATGAAAAACAAGATTTTTGTTGACTATTTTTACAAATAATATTTTGTCACCTGTTAACAGCCACAGACCAAGGGGTAGCTGAATCACAAGAAAATCGAAACTACGTCGTTGGAAGAATGTCGGCAGAAATCAGTGAAATCATGCGTGTGTTGCAACTGACAACATATGAGGAAGATGGTTCGGATGACCCTCTCAATGAAATGAAGAAAGCAGCATCGGTGTTCAATTCTAAGATAGGCAAAGCCAAGGATTGGCTAGGGACCCCCGCAGAATCTGCTGGAGGCTTAGGTACGTTAAACTTGCCAACTTTTAACTGTTTTTAGTCCAGACCCAATAGAGGTTATTAACTTAAATCTGTGTGTTTCTTAAGGCCAATACACCAGTAAATTGTACCGACGTTCCATGACGGCTGTACCGATTTTCCCCAACTCGAAAGTTCAAAATAATTCTGGGGATGTTCCCAGACCTCTCTAGATACTTGAGCATTTGGTTCTTCATGACCTCGTACCCACTCCAGGTGTATCTGCTTTCCCACTTAGTGTACCCCACTTCCCAAGCCTTAAGATACACACTGTAAATGTAGTGTTTTTGTTTTGTATCGCTCAAATCTTTTGTCATTCCAGACATGATAGCACATGATAGTCAGAAAAAACAAATGTAGATGACTGAGAATTCACAAACCTGCCTAGATATATTTGTCTGGTCGGGCTAACTTGGACATTCAAAGCCATTTTCTGGATTTTAGTTTAGTATGTTTTTCTTTCAATGGCTTAGTATTTTATACACTTCTCGCTAATTTCCATAGAAAGTAGCATTGTTAGTTTACAGTTTTCCAGAACTCTTATTGACCATATGCTCAGTGAAGGTAGTGTAAAACTTTATGATGCAATGGCTGCCGTCCAGCATTGCTATGGCAGGTAATTTCAACTAAGTATTTATTCCTGATATCATGAACTGAGTTTTCTTTCTGGAAGAATAAGATACCTTCACATAGCTTTATAGGTCCATGTGCTCTTGGCATTGAGTAAAATGTGTCTTACTCAACTACAGCAGAAGAAGCACATTTTATGGCAAAAAGTCATGTGCTAACAAAAACAACAATTCCAGAAAGGTTTTGGAATCTTCAGAGACTATAATATGAATAGCATGATCTGTATGTTAAAAAAAGTGTCACTCAATTTTATGGTAAACGAAAAGGTTTTTTCCCATATTTTCAAATAGTGTAGAGTAAAATACCACAAAAATGTTTCAATTAGCAAAAGGAAAGCTCATGTGTAGAATGACCAGCTATTCTGGCTCTGTGACCGGCTATTTTAAAATGAAAATAATACACAAAGTTTTCCTTTCTGACAAATCGTAAATCAAATGTGCTTCAACCTGCGCATAAGCCAGCAAGCTGGCTAGGCAAGATTAAATCCATGCCCGCCTATAATTTTTTCTTGACTGGCTATGGCAAAACATATCTACATCACTGGTATGGAAAAAAATTAACTTTTTACAGTGAAGGCTGAACAAAGCAGTTTACAGTATCTTGGCGCTGGAAATACTTTTATTAACATATTTGCTTTAACAGGAAATTTCCATAACACTTTACAAGCAAAGTAAATGTGGTTAGATTAAAATTCTTTTAGTCAAATTGATGACTGTATGGTGTCATTTGATTAGGTGTTAATTATATTGTTCTGTGCACTAAACATAGTTTAAATGTTATCAAGTAACTTTTTTCCACATTTACCTTAATCAGAGAAATCTCAATGGACCATTAACCGTCTTTTTATGAAAAATAACCAGGTGAGAGAGCTGTTCGTGATTGTATCAGAGAGGGTCGCAAAGTTGCGGATGCCTCTCAGGATCCTGACAAGACGAGAATCAGGGAAGTGTGCAATGATCTGGATAAACTGATGGATGATTTGGCAGAATTAAGGAGATTGGGAAAGGTAACCCAACATTATTGTGACAGCTAACGTTCATATGTATTTTTGTGTAGATGTTTACAAGATATTATGATTATTATCATATACCAGCTTGGCTATGCGTGATTTGATTGGTTTAGATATAGTAGATATGAGACATTATTTACCTCTGAAACAGTGGATAATAACACCTGAAACAAAATGGTGGTCAGAGGTAGTCGCTTTACATCCATTTTGCGAATTGTATTTGAATATTGTGCAATAAAAAGACAAGATTTTTAAGAGTTTTAAAACTTTAGACTTTTTTGTGTAATGCCATTTACGATATTTTGTAGTTGACAAGCTCTCAAAACCACATGTTGGTATAAACTGAGCTGCTCATGCGTGACTTTCTGACAAAAAATGACCCCTTAGCTTTCAAAGGAACTTTCTATAGATCAGTTGCAATGCTGGTATGTATTGGCCATCAGTGCACAGTAGATGTTTTGCCACTATCCACCCTAATTAAAATAGATCTAGTATTAACATACTGGTAGATGCAACTTAAAGAAAGTGTGCATGGTACTCAACAGTTGCCTCCTGCATCAGCTGCTGCCTGCACCTGCATTGGCAGCTCCCTGCATCAGCTACCTCATGCATTAGCTGCCACCTGCATAAAATGCCCCCTGCATCAGCTGCTGCCTGCATTAGCTGCCTTTCTATATCAGCTGCTGCCTGCATAAGCTGCCCCCTACATTAGCTGCCTTGTTGCATCACCTGCCTCCTGCACTAGCTGCTTCCTGCACTAGCTGTGTTCAGCTTCAGCTGCCTCCTGCATCATCTGCCTCCTGCATCAGCTCCCCCCTGCATCAGCTGCCTTCTGCATCATCTGCTTGCTGCATCAGCTGCCATCATTTGATACAGTTGTTTATGTTTTTTCGTACACTTTCTATTTTTTTAAGTGAAGCTGCAACTCTGCCGAGGTAAACTTTACTACTGAGAGTAGATCAGTTGTGATTTTTTTTTACAATTTGTTAATTTCGGTTAGTGTGTGCCACCAAACAATTAACATTTAGTTTAGCTGCTTTATATGCAAGACTCGATAGGACTCGATAGAACGAATTTAGATGTGAAATTTTGCATATTTGCCTATCGAGTCACGCGATGCCTCTATCCGAAATTGCCTCGATGACTCTCGAGGGAGGTTACCATACCTCCAGACGGGACTGTAGCTGTTGTTATTCATTGTCATCATTTTAGCAACTTTTGTTTTAAAATTATATTTGTTTTTGAAGGGCACTACACCTGAAGCTCAAAAATTAACACGGGAAGTAGCTTCCAAGCTTGATGGCCTCAAGAATGACATTGATCAAGCAATTCAGCGGCAAACTGCCAGTGGCGTCAAGAAACCATTCGACACATTTGTTGGCAAGATGGAACAAGCTCAGCAGTGGCTAAATAACCCAGCTGGGGACCATAGTGGTTTAGGTACAAATCATTAAATCTGTTTTGTGGCACGTCATAAAACTAAAGAGGTAGCTCATCCTATAGGTGATAGACCTTAATGAGTTTGTTTTGCATGTGGGACTCGAAAGATAATTTTATTTCTTCTGAGAAGATCAAGTTAGTAGTATTTAGTAGCAGTTGTTGTTTTTGTTGCTTTTGCTGTTGGTGGTGTTATTATTAGACGTTGTTGCTGTTGTTGTTGCTGTTGTTGTTGCTGTTGGTGGTGTTGTTGCTGTTAATGGTGTTGTTGCTTTTGATGATGGTGTTGCTGTCGGTGGTTGTGTTGCTGTTGGTGTTGTTGCAGTTGGTGGTATTGTTGCTGTTGGTGTTGCTGCTGCTGCTGTTGTTGTTGTTGTTCGTGGTGGTGGCGGTGTTGGTGTACCAGTTCCATTTGCTACCTGGCTTGTATTTAGAGTTTAGCTTAGTTTAGCTTGTGAAGTCAAAGGCTCTCTTAACATTAGAGAAACCGTAGATAAGCCCCAGCTCCATGAGCTACTTGGCTTGGAAAGGATTTAGTTTTACTTTTGGATTTGTATCGAAGACTTCAGCTAACTTCACTCCTAAAAATTTAATTTCTTAGTGAGGTTATCTGACATTAGAATTCCAGTATTCTAGATTTGTTCTATAGCTGTAGTTAAGGTTATATATTATGTTGTTTCAAGAAATGTATGAAATAAACATCTAAGGCAAACTTTATTAATAAAAACGAAGTATTAGGTCTATTAGAGTCTTAATACGACTTTGAAATGACTACACTTTGATAATGTTAATTGCTGTAATCTAACAAGCCTAATTTTCCATATTCGTAGCTTTAAAAGATGAACTATCGTACTGCTTAGACAAAATGTTTCCAGAAATTTTCTCATTTGAGTGAGATGCCCATAGTATATGATTATGTTACTTAAATTTATGATGTTCTTGTATTAATTTTCTGAAAAGTTTTTGACAAAAGTATTCCAATTAACAATTAGAAAAATTGTTTTTAATTGTTGTATGAAATTTGACATTGTAGGGGAGAGAGCGATTCGTGAATGTGCACAGGAAGGCAGACGAGCTGCTGAGCAGTGCTCTGGAAAGGACAGGTTGGACATTCTTCAGCTGTGTGACGATCTTGACAGGCTGTGTGATGAACTCGCAGATTTAAAGCGTCGAGGAATGGTGTGTATTGTTGCTTCCTTGCTCATATCATTTCAGCGACTTGAAAACCACAAGCACTGGAATGAATAGATGTGATGAAAAAGTTTAACAATAAAAAGTTGTTTTATCCAGTCATATCACTGCTCATCTAATCGATTAAAAGTCGCTGAGAAATATTAATGCATTTCTTAGTCGTTCGTGGTTTTAGACAATCATGTCTGTCAAATGAATCCGAGCAAGAGTTTTTTCCTTAACGCTGCAGTGGCGGATTTAGCAAGAAAATGAAAAAAAAAATAGAATATCCATGAAAATATGTGTCTAAAATGATATAGAGGAGACTGTCAAAAGTCAAAGTTTACCGTGAACTGAAAGAATCAGTTGCTAAAGTTAGACAGCTGTCATGGTATTAATGATCAGTTGTGTTTAATAGAACGTCAGTTTTTGAGTGTATATCGCTTGCTCGAAATGACGTTATAATCTAACAATAAATTTGAATTTTCCTTTGTTCTTACATGTCGCACATAGAAACGTAAGATAACCATTTGTAAATAAAGCAAATTTTTTTGTGCATTTAATTTTAATGTTTTATTTCTTAAATTAAGATAGTTACTTGGTGAGCTGATACCTTGACTTTTTAAATACAACTTGCTAGCTCTGACTTTTGAAAAATTGTTATTCACCCACCTTCCAAAAATTCTAGATCTGCCCCTTTGCTGTTAAGTGATTTTAAAACGCTAAATTTTTGCGATATTTTCCATAGAATTGAATACCTTTTCATTTAATATTGTTTGTATCATTCCAGGGTAATTCACCTCAAGCTCGGGCTGTGGCAAGTAAGATCGAACGTACTCTGGATGATTTGAACAATAAACTACAGAAAGTAGCCGTTGAACGAGTGGTGGATGATTTTATGGACACAACTACACCCTTAAAACAGCTGGAGAAAGCAGCCCGTGCCCCAGTGGGTGGGTAAACATTTCTTGTAGAAATGGTTACTATAACTGTTACTTTTAAAACAATAACTATCCCATTTAAAATAATTAGTTTTTAGAAGTTATGCTTCTTTGAAACGTTGCAACATCTTTAGAAATGTTATAGACTCTAGCGTGTTGAAGTATTTCAAATGCTTGTATTTTTAACTTTACCAAGTAGTGACCATCACCATTTTCATTTGGTAACCAGGGCAGTTGTAGAAAGGAAGACGGAGTCGTCCCATTTATCCAGCTGTAAATGGGAAATCTGTATTTAAAATGAAAATGTCATAAACAAGATTTTATTCTATGAACGCTTTTAATTCAATCTGGTTACGATAATTATTGTTGGCAATGAAACCAAAGTAGTGAATATAAGGTCTGTTTTCTTCCAGGTACACCGAACCGTAAAGAAGATTTTGAAGATAAAGCTGCAACATTTGAGCACGCTGCTAATCAGACGTCCGACACAGCTGTGATGCTGGCAAACACCGGGGGGAACACCAACAAGAGGTTGCTGGACGACATTAAAAACACCGCAACAGAGGTGAGTGTAGTTCTTTTGTTTCATTTTCTTCTTTTGATTCATTTTCTTCTTTTGTTTCATTTTCTTCTTTTCCAACTTCGCTTCTCTTCGAGAAACCGGTTGTGGTCTCAAATAGTACTTGTTAAAGAACTAACACCACAGATATCCCACTGATTTAGATTTTTCCACTAATACAATAACTTTCTGCAGGTTAAGGAACTAACGCCACAGGTATCCCACGCGGCTAAGATTCTTCTACTAAACCCTGATAATGAAGCGGCTTCAAGCCACTTTGATGCCATGAAGAAAGAATGGCAAGGAAAAGTTGAAAAAATGACAGATCTTGTTGACTCTGCTACTGACACGCCAGCTTTTCTTGAGGCCTCGGGTAAGTTTGGTTCAAATGTAAATAGTTATAGAAAATTTCTATAACTTTTTACCTAATTATTCTTTTGTAATACGTTTTATTTCTTTTTTTAGAGGAAGCAATTAAAAGAGATTCTGAGGCTCTTGATGCTGGAATGGCGCAACAAAATGCCCCGGTAACCATTCATTGTTTATTTGTTTATAAGAGTGTTTTTGAAGAAACTGCTTGTCTTTGTTTACAATATTTTTAATAGCTATTTTGATCTCAGCAAAGTAAATTTTAAATACAAACAAGATTCTCTACTAGACAGAGTTATGCTCTTTCAAAGCCGCCACGAACTTCGCGTTAATGTAAATATTTTTAAGTCATTTGGGTATTGATCTAAAAACTCTTGCCAGAAAGTAATTAAAAACCTGACATTGACGTATTCAATTGTGCAAAAGAATTTCTGTTTTCTTTATCATGTAACTTGTTTTATTCCACTTATTTTCACGCAACACGTTATTTAAAGAAAATTGGTACCTGGTTGCTATACTAAAGAAGTATTTGTCTGTTTGTTGATTCTTCTCTTTAACCACAAACAATTTACAAACCAGATGAGTAACGTTGCGAGTTGCCGTTAAAGATATCTGTGTTGTCCTATCTCAGTTCTTGATGTGAACACAAGTTAAGATAATGATTATATTAATTTTAACGTGGTTTCTTGAGAAATGGAAGTCACTTTCTTTTTTTTGATGATGGCAATTCAAAATCTTTGATGTCAAACATTATAGATATCTCAAAACTGAGCGAAGATTTCACGTTATACAACTAACAATTGTTTTGCGTGTTTCTTGTCTTGTAGAGGGTAACCTGTTGAACAGGTGTTTCAGTTTAGTTAGAAGGTTTTTGAATTTTTGTTGTCTGTTCTAGTCAAGTGTTGTTTCGTTACTTTTGTGTAAAACGTAAGCACAATCGAGTTAAGTAAAACCAAAACTGACGTTGAAGTATTTTGTATTTATCAGATTGTGGCTGCGAAGAGTTCTAACATAGCCCGTCGTGCTAAGCGAGTTGCCTCAGTGGTCCAAGCTGAGGCTGATAACTCAGAGGATCCAGAGTATGTGCACAATCTCAACAAAGCAAAGCAGGATCTTGAACAAAGTACGTGTTCCTCTCACCCCTCCGTCCTATTCCAACTTGTTTGGGCTGTAGCAGGGAGGAGGATAAGAAGTGTGTCTTGTGCATGGTGGGAAAGAATAGACGTTATTACTGTAATTTCATTTATATACCCCCGTTTTGGCTCAATAAATTTGTTGCATGATAAGTACTTGGCAATGCTACACGGAACAACGCTGTGCACAGCGACATCTGTATGTATCGTAGCTTGTCTTGATTCATGTGTTATGTTACCTTTACCCAAGTATCGAGAATGACAATGAATGTTCTTGGATTTATTGGGCTAATTGCACCCAGGAAGTTGTTTAAACAGAAGTTTCCTTGTATTTAAACAAGGTTTTTAGAACACTATAGATCATCAGTGAGAATTTAAAAGGCGTGATTTAATCAGTTTTAGGGAGGGCTCATTATTTATTGAGAGGACCACGTCGTGTAACTTGAACCAAACTTGTAATTTTTTTCAAAGTCCGTCTTGAATTTCAAGCAATTCTTT
>JAPEIX020035773.1:0-11979 GCA_026122405.2 Zoanthus sansibaricus
CCAAAACTGTGTGCATACATTTCCGAAATGGCGCCAAAGTTGTCGGTCAACGTTGTGAGAGCTTAAAACGTCAGCACAGACTGAGGTTTTAGTTGTTCGTTCTCCATGCGGGGATGAATTAATTTTATTTTTTAAGGCATGGGATAAATAGTACTGCAATGGTTTCTCATGGGAGACCGTGCAAATGCCACTTATCACTTGTATTTTCTTCCTTTACACACTCGCCTAAATGCTCTTGTGTATACGGTAAATACAAGTGACGCGTGGCATATTCCACGGTATCCCACTTGAAACCATTGCATAACTACTATGTATCCTTCTATATCACACTATATTGCCTTGTACTATTATGCATCACCATGTAATCATCCTGTATCAAAATGCATCGTCATGTATCACCTTGTATCGCCCTGTATCACCATGTTTCATCATGTATCTTAGCTTCTTGATCAATGATATAAATTTTCGATAGGGTTGAGGTCAGGCGAGTTAGCAGGCCATTCTTTCTTTTCCGTTCTCCTTGAGAAAGCCAATGCCTTAGAAATGCTGGTGATACATGATGATACATGATGAAACATGGTGATAAATGGTGTTACATGATGATACAGGGTGATACAAGGTGATATAGGAGGATACATGGTGATACATGTAGTTATGCAATAGTTTCGAGTGGGATACCATGGAATATGCCATGCGTCACTTGTATTTTCCGTATTCACACAAGCCTTTAGGCGAGTGTGTATAGGAAGAAAATACAAGTGACAAGTGGGATTTCCACGGTATCCCATAAGAAACCATTGCATAACTACTTTTTCCCATGCCTTAAAAAAATTCAACTAAGTTATCCCCGCACAGTTTTGGCGCCATTTTGATAGTCTCTCACAAGTAATGGCGGCAAAGCCGGGTGGAATACCACCCATTGGATACTACCCGTTGGATACCGCAGAACTTACAACGGCATTTCCAGGCCTCTGATTGGTTGTATTTTTTAAGGCATGGGATAAATAGTGATACATGATGATACAAGGCGATACACGGTGATACAGGGTGATACATGATAATACATGATTATAAAGGGCGATATAGGGTGATACAGGAGGATACACAATGATACATTGTAATACGAGGTGCGATACATGATGAAACATGGTGATTCATGGTGATGCATGCCATACATGATGATACAGGGCGATACAGGGTGGTATATAGGAGGATAAATGCATGATGATACATGATGACAAATGGTAATACAAGGCGATACATAGTGATACAGGGTGATAAAGGAAGATACATTGTGATACATGATGATACAGGGTGACACAGGAGGAGACATGATGAAACATGGTGATACAAGGCGATACATGATGATACATGCAGGTGATACAGGGCGATACATTCATGACGATAAATGGTGATACAGGGTGATATACATGGGATAGAGGTGTTACACAGGCAATACAATGAATTTCCTGATCATTCAAATATCATATGTGAAGTACCTCCTGTTAAACTCCTGGAAGAATGTACTTCCGCTGGCCTATTAAACTGTAGTCGCGTTCTGCATACTGAACATGACATCTGCTGTCCCGCACTTGTGTTGGATTGTGTTGTGCGTGTTTCGGAACTTCATGTGCAATATGTTTTAGTGGTCAGCGGATAGATGCTTAAATTTAAAGATGGCGGACGAATTACAGAAGCCTCCAAGCGCAAGAAAAATATCAGTTTTGTACGGATCACAGACAGGCACAGCTCAAGAAGTAGCGGAAAGGATTGGCAGAGAGGCAAAGAGGCGTTTCATTTCTGCTTCTGTGTTGCCTTTGGACGAGTATAATGTTGTAAGTTGAAACAATTCCTTTGATATTCGATAGAACGCATGATTGAAAAAAATCTAGATTGGAAAGAGCAACTCAGTCAACTTTATCATAAGGTTAACGCACATGGCGTCAGTTTATTCCTCGTCTTACGATACGGTGATGATAAAACTTCTTAACTTAGATTAGATAAAATCAAGGATTTCCTTATTTCTTTTGTTTTCTTGAAGTATTAATGCTCCGGAAACAAATTATCTGATCTCCCTAAAAATTTGAAACATTCTTTTCGCCTACAAGAACTCCATGATTGGCAGGTAAAAGAAAAGAAGATGTACGATAGGTCGGGTACTCCAAACAGGTTTGGCCAGAATAAACTCAAAGAATCATGGAGATGAGTTTAAATCTCGTGAAGTTTGTATTGCTTTCGCACATTGTCAGTAAACTTGCAATGGTTACTAAATTGTTTGTGGTGTGTTTGTCACGTTTGCCATCCAGGTTAATAAGTTGCTTGGGATGGATAGAATCTGCAAAAGCTGGGGTTATCTGAGTAGATTATGTTTATTAATTTGTTTGGGGATGCGAAGCAACTTTAGAATACCCTGACACTGTCGTTAATATAATTCTGTGCATTTGTTTTTAGAGAACGACGAATGCACAGAATAAATCATCATGTCATTAAAGACAGTGTCGGGGTATTCTAAAGTCTAGCCGGGGATGGCAGAAGCAGGATGGGGGGAGGTAGTGGGAGAGGAACACTGCTTCCCCCACTAATTTTTTAAAGTCGTTGTTTTCAACTGTATGTACTACAGTGGACAGGCATTTCCATATATAATAGGGTAAACCCAGTGAGGAGTGCGGCCGTGGGATTTTTATCTTTCACTGCCCCTGTTGTTAAGCTTTATCTATTGAAATTTAATTTAAAAATGTTATTAATTAATTTAACTAGAATTTAATTCACTTAGGACACTGTTCGACATTAAAGTTACAGCATGCGAGGAATGATACAAAATTTATAAATCATAAGTAATGATAAAAAAGTCTGACCACATAATAACAACAGCATAATTATGCAAATTGCTATAGTCCCTATGATTTGTATATTAATGTTTACTAAACAACAAAAAAAAAAATTGAAACAAGTCTATCTAAATTTCAACTGTTTCTAAATCTTAGAATTTTTTGACAAGTCAAATATTAGCAAGTAAGTACTCATATTTTACTTTTTAATTCAAGGCCAATCTTCTTGAGGAGAAATTGGTGTTGTTTGTGTGTGCCACAACAGGTCAAGGAGATGAGCCTGACAACATGAAGGTATGTAATTGAAGTAACTAGAAACAGAGCTGATTACTGTGAGAATTTTGAACTTAAATCAGAAGATCTTAAAAATGCTGTTTTTGCACTTAATGCTTCAATTCAATTTTATTTAAATTGATAACAAAAAACATTATTTTCTTATTGTAAAATCAATTCTATTTATGAAATAAATATTATATAGTAGTATTTTTGGTAAATAATACTTTTTTTCTTGTATACAGTCTTTTATTTACTTAGTTTTGTTTTATTTTTGAAGCAGCATTTAAAGTACAGCTGCTATAAAGTTTTTGATTCCATATTTATTCAATTGGTTCCAGCAATTTTGGAGGTTTATCTTGAGGAAAAGTCTACCAGCTAGTTCTTTAAAGAATTTGACATTTGCTGTGCTTGGACTTGGAGATTCTTCATATCCAAAGTAAGTCTTATTTTTATATTAAAGATTATAACTAGTTTTAAATTTAATTGCTGCTGAATAATTTGACTTAAAATAATTATAGCAAAACTTAGAACTATTAACTGAAATTTGTTGTCGAGCACGCAGAACATGTAATTTAGCCAACTCAGTGTTGAAAGAAGACCTTATAGTTTGAGTAACAGTTTTTTTGGCAGAGGAGTGCTCACTATAATTGGTTTGTGCAAGAGTGAATGTGTGATAAGTTAGGGCTCGACTTTTATAGTTGTTCTGTCATCAGAGATGACTGGATCTTCATTGGGTTGACCAAGATTAACTGTAGGTTTGTCATTCTGTGGATGATGAGAACCAACTGATTGATATAGTTTCTATAGATTTTTGTGATTTTCATCATAAATATTTTCAGAAATTGATTTCAGTTGTTAAACTTATTCCTGTTCTTTATGTGCTATTTTACTTCATTGGGGCCCAACCTGTTGTTCTGTTATTATTGTTGGTGTAAGTTGTGTTTAAAGGTTGGAAAAATTACTTAATCTGGATTTTTCTTGATCAAGTGATGGGAGACTAGTAACTACCATATTGTTTTTTGGTCTGTGACGTCAAAAGCAAAATTTATCAGTGAAAGACTGGTCCTAGTTTTATATATCTGTTCCATTTTCATGTAAAATATGGTAGCGAGGTGTGCTGGAGCTATGTAAATTGAATCTGTTAGTTATGCCATGGTGATGAGACCCAACAAGTGGAACCTTCTTCTTTTCAAAGTTACTTTGCTTCCCTTTTTATTGAGGTGGGTAATTGCTGTGAGTGAAGTTAGTAGCCTCCTATTCAGAACACAGTGTAATGTTCGGATGTCACTAGCAACGAAAATGCAATAGATACAATCAGTGGTTCAAGTCCATACCATATCGAGAGTCGATTCAAGGAATGTCACTAGCATTTCAGTGCACACGATACATGCTATCAGCAGTTTAAATCCAATACCTTGAATGCTAAAAATAGAACAGCATTGCCACTGTAACAAAATAGTGTACTCACAGTACTCACTCTCTATTAGAAATATCTAGTTTAGTATTAATATTATTTTTGCTGGGAGCTAACCTGTTATTAATATCCTGTCCAAGGGGAGTCAATGACTTAATAACCCCTTAACACTACAGAAACTGGAGATAAGCACCAGCTTAATTGAGCCATTTGTCTTGGAAAAGGATTTAGCTTGCTCTCTTGACATTTACCTTCCTATAGATTCAACTTCATTGCCAAGAAACTGTACAAGCGTATTATTCAGTTAGGTGGTCAGCCAATGCAGGGCCTGGCACTAGCAGATGATCAACATGACCTTGGGTAAGCTACTCCTTCGGTAACAGTTCCTACAACAGTTGCTACAAATTCAATACATTCCTACTTTAAAGATTGTAATACAGGTCAAAGTAGAAAATTAATTACATTTCTTATAAGAATTACTTATAATTATATTTCTACGACTTACCAGGGTATGATTCTTTTTCTCAAATGATTCTATATGGAAATTTGCAACTTGGCTGTCAAGTTAGACAGAAAGAGTTCCTCAAGTTGAATGCTCAGAGAAAATTCTGAGTCACTGACGGGAATCGAACCCGCAACCATCTGATTACCAGTCAGATGCTTTTCCTACTGAGCTACTGAAACTCACATGGAGAGCGAAGTCACTGGGGAAGTTCTTGTCTGTTCCACGGGACATATGTCTCGTATCTACTCACTCAATATGTTCGATAGTCATATTCTGCTACACGATTCTGTTCCTGAAATGATTACCAAGGGTGGAAACTAACACCCACCAGGTTGCAAATTGCTTAGTAAGCAGATGTGTGAAAGGACACCTAACTGACTATTTATAGAACCTTTTACTTCATAAAACGTTTTATTTACTTATAACTGTTTAGCTCGACTAAATGTTTCTGTGAACCTCAAAAAATAAGTTTGACTTGTAACATGCAATAGAACAAGAACTTGTGTGATTGTCAGACTTAGAATATCACAGAATAATCTAGATTATTCTCCATTAAGATTCCTGTGATACTTGTTACAGCATGAGAATTTTGTAATTTTTACAATATTTGCTTCAACTGAAGATGGACCAGAGTGGTAGTGCAGGCATTAGGAAACATATTATGGTCCATTCTAGCCGAAGCTCGCTAAACGGCTCCTTAAATAGGATACCAAGGAGAAGCTGGTACTAAAAAGTAAAGGTTTCAGTATTACTTTGAATAATATTAACCTGATACTGTAAAACAAGTAAATAAAATATTCTTTTCAATTTAGTTTTTTTTTACACCTTTACAGACCAGATGCTGTGATAGATCCTTGGCTGAAAGAATTATGGATCAATGTACTTAATATGTATCCTCTTCCAGTGGGAAGGAGCATTATCAGTGCAGATATAAGGTAATAAAATATTTTGATAATATACCAAGATTTAATGTGTACATTATAACCACCCCAAGAGACAAATGTAATATATCCATTTTCACATGGGTGGTTTGGAAATGGTTGAAGTATAAATAAGGTAGTGGATGAATATATTATATTTTAGAGCCCGGTTCCACAGAACTCCTATTAATGTAATCCTGGATTAAAACGGAATTCAAAGACTGATTTCTTCTTTGTGATGCTTACAATATACTGTTCAGTTTTACCAAATAAAGAACGTGTCATCTCCAAAATTCCAGTCCAAAGCGAGATATAGAAGGTAGGAACCAGGAACGTGTACACATTAACCCTGGATTAGAGCCAGGCCCAGATGTACTGTATCTACTGTCACTGAGAGGGAGCAATATCAGTGTTAATGGAAGTTAATGATCAGTATACGTCATATGTATCCGTTGTCACTAGGAAGTAACAATATTGTTGTAGATAGAAGGTAATGATCAGTATACTGTAGATGTATCCGTTGTCAGTAGGAAGTAACAATATTGTTGTAGATAGGAGGTAATGGTCATTATACTGTAGATGTATCCATTGTCAGTAGGAAGTAACAATATTGTTGTAGATAGGAGGTAATGATCAGTATACTGTAGACGTATCTGTTGTTAGTTGGAAGTAACAATATTATTGTAGATAGGAGGTAATGATCAGTGTAATGTAGATGTGTCCATTGTCACTAGAAAGTAACAATATTATTGTAGATAGGGTAGTGATCAGTATACTGTAGATATATCCGTTGTCACTAGAAAGTAATAATATCGTTGTAGATAGGGTAGTGATCAGTATACTGTAGATACATCCGTTGTCACTAGAAAGTAATAATATCGTTGTAGATAGGAAGTAATGATCAGTATACTGTAGATATATCCGTTGTCAGTAGGAAGTAACAATATTTTTATGAATACGAGGTAATGATAAGTATACTTCATAAGATTATGTATCCATTGTCTCTAGGAAGTAACGATATTGTTGTAGATAGGAAGTAATGACAGTATACTTTATGTGTATCCATTGTCACTAGGAAGTACACAATATCGTTGTAGATAGGAGGTAATGATTAGTATACTATAGATTTATTCATTGGCACCAGGAAGTACCAATATCGTTGTAGATAGGAGGTAATGCCAGTATACTTTAGTTGTATCCATTGTCACTAGAAGTAACAATATCATTGTAGATAGGAGGTAATGATCAGTATACTATGGATATATCCGTTGTCACTAGGAAGTAACAATATCATTGTAGATTATCTACAACAATATTGTTACTTCCTAGTGACAACGGATACATCTACAGTATACTGATCATCACCTCCTATCTACAACGATATTATGTACTTCCTAGTGACAATGGATACACATATGAGATAGGAGGTGATGATCAGTATACTGTAGATGTATCCATTGTCACTAGAAAGTAATAATATTGTTGTAGATAGGAGGTAATGGTCAGTATACTTTAGATATAGCCATTGTCACTAGAAAGTAACAATATTGTTGTAGATAGGTAATGATCAATATACTGTAGATGTATCCATTGTCACTAGAGAGTAATAATATTGTTGTAGTTAGGAGGTAATGGTCAGTATACTTTAGATATAGCCATTGTCACTAGAAAGTAACAATATTTATCATTGTAGATGGGGTAATGATCAGTATATGTAAGATTTATCCATTGTTTCATAGGAAGTAAAAATATTGTAGATAGGAGGTAATGGTTAGTATACTTTAGATGTATCCATTGACACTACAAAGTAACAATATCGTTGTAGGTGGAAAGTAATGATCAGTATACTTTAGATGTATCCATTGTCATTACGAAGTAACAATATCAGTAGAATATGATATGGAAGGTGTAAGTTATACTTTAGATGTATTCATTATTACTTGGAAGAAGCAATATTAGTTCGTGTTGGTGGAAGGTAATGGTCAGTACAGGATTATCGATAAGATTTGAAGTTGGTGGAGATATTTGGAAAGTAGATGGCACGTTTTATTTTATCTATTTTATTCTAAAAGCGTTTTTGGAATGACCACTGTTGTTTCCAGCAATATCGCTGATCGCAAACCCTTATAAATTGACAACTCTTTAGTGTGTACTTCATATGTATCCATCCTCACTAGAAAGTAACAATATTCTTGTAGAGAGCAGGTAATGATCATTATACCTGATTTCGGGATAAGTTTTATACACTTTGAACACCCTGCCGACACTCTAACAGCGTCTATCTGGGGACATAAAATGTACCTTTTGAGTGAGCTTGAAGCATCTGGGGACATAAAATGTACCATTTGATTGAGCTTGAACCACCCGGGGACATAAAATGTACCATTTGAGTGAGCTTGAAGCATCTGGGGACATAAAATGTACCATTTGAGTGAGCTTGAAGCCAACAATCCACATTAAAGACAAACATCCCTAGTGCCAGTTGTTATGAATAAACTGCTTAATAAAGTTTTCATTTTTACAACGCAATTTTTTAAACTCTTCATTTAACTGTTTTGCGAACGTAAAGGACAACACATACTCCTTGCTTTGTCCAAACTGTATACTTGTTATCAAGCTTACCCAAACTTCAGACCTTCTTGGAACTCTTTAGAACTTAATTCGTATGTATTTCACACCAACATTTGCAACTTTTGTGCTGAACAGCTAAAAAACAAATTATAGCTCTTCAGTCAAAGGCAATCATCTCACTGTGGCTGTTGAAGCATTAACAGCACTGCTGTCTTGTTTTAAAAATTTAGGCAATACGGGTAGTTGATTAATTACTGTGAGTATTTGCGATTCAATGGTTCTGCATGATACAGACGGCTGATTTCTTTCCGATCATTGTCTCCATATGGACATAATTTTAGAAGTCGAATATTGTTTATTCTTGTAGACCGCAAGCTAAAACTAATTGTGAATCAATATGTTCATGTTAATAAAAAGCGAATTCATGACGAAGGTGGAAGGTGGGTGAGGAGGGCCTATTCTTTTTTCATCTTTTAGCAGGGCACTTATTCAATTTTTGGATATCTTGGACAACAGTTTTTTGATCTTTGGATTTGTAGTGGGCGCTTAGACAAAATTTCAGGTTTCTATGGAAGACTTATTTTACTTTTTAATTTTCTAGGGGAAGGGTCTACTCAATGATTTCGGACTTCAAGAGGATGTTTATTAAAATTTTGTATTCCAGTAGGCGCATATTTATTTTTTGGAATCATGAATGGACATTTATTCAAGTTCGAGGCCCTAGTGAGTGCAATTGTTCCATTTTGGCTACTCAATGATTTTGGACCACAAGAGGATGTTTATTAAAATTTTGTATTCCAGTATGCGGGTATTCAGTTTTTGGAATCATGAGCGAAGACTTATTCAAGTTCGAGGCCTCTAGTAAGAACAGTTGTTCCATTTTTGACTTGAATGGAAGCACTTTTCAATTTTCGGACTTCAAGGACTAGGCACCTGTTTAGTATAATGCTTTTATTTGAATAAACATGTGATATGTTCGTTTATTAGCTTCCTAAGATTTTATGCCCTTAAAGCAGAATGCACTGTAAATAACCGTTTCAGCAAGACTTCGCTTTTAGTGTGTGCCAAATGCCAGTTTAATAGCTACATACAACATATCCTTTTCTTTGGGTAAGCATATGATTAATTAGCAACGGGTTAATGGTAATAAATGTCAGGTTTATTTTTATTAATTCGATTTGAATTATTATTTTTAGGCCAGAAGCAAGATATAAAGTGACATTTGTTGATTCAAATGGGGATATAAGCACCACTTTTTCTAGAACACGTGGTAAGTTTTTTTGATACCTAGTTTAGATTCTTGTCGGATGGATTCTCGAATAATATTTTTTCTAGCTTAATCTACTTGGCTTTTGAGCTTCTTTGATTAAAACATACAATGTCTTTGTTTAAATACCATCATAGGGCTGGAAACAATAATAACATGATAACAATAACAACAGTAATTCAAAGAAAATTCAGTGCGATTGAATTAAAACAAAGATTTTGTGTGGCACTTACCATCGTGGAGTAGATGTGGGCTACCTCTTGTACTGAGAGCGTTTTTAACTTCTAAATGTATGTGAGCTACTCTACATTGCAGACGATCTAATACTCTCAACTGTATTAAAGCATACTTGAACACATCCATATTGAAATTTAAGCGCTTTATAAATCTTACATAATATACTAGTAATAGCTATCGCTAAGTGCCAACGAGCAAGACAAAAGCACGAGAACGAAAGAATATAAAAAATTTTCTTGTAATGTTTTGTTTTGCCTATTAGAATGTTTCTCATTTACAGCTACAGTATCTTGTTAGATAAAATGTCTTTGATAAAATGAACTGACCGCTGTTTGTTCACCATGCTGCCTGACGTCACAAGGTTAACGCACCGTTATTGGTTACTTCGAAGGCAAAGGCCTCTTTAGCATTACATCATAAAATCTTACATTTCTTACTGTTCTGATCACTTGAATACTTTCAAAGACTGTATATCTTCGAAAAAGCCGATCAGTTATCTGTGTTGTAGTTGAAGAACTGACAATTTTTCCTAGATCTCGATATGCACAATTTATTTATTTTGAACGTGCAAGACGGCCAAATTCATATCACAATTTATCTATCCGGCTTGAATTAAAAGTGCATAAAGTTTGATTATAGCAATTAAATGTCAATAATTGTAAGCGTAGTTAGTACTCAGGGAAAGAATTATGAACAGAAATAGCTTAGATTGAATGAGACAATTTCTGTGTGTCGACCGCAGAGTTGACGAACTGATTAAAACTTGTAAACATAACATCGCTGGACGTCAAAGTCACTGAAATTCCCAACTTTCGCCAACAAAGTTAAAAAAGTTTTAAAACAATAGCTTGACTTTTCAAGTAATGGCCTGTTTGCACTTAGCGAAATTTTGTCTGTTTTGCAACAAATCTCTCATCAACTGCCCTTGATGGAGTATTACGTGACCGTGACAGATTTTTGCCAAACCTGCCAAACTACAAAGGCGCCGTCGTCTTGCTTTGCGAAGGCCTCCAAATTTGACCTTGGTGCAAAAATATTCTATTGTTTTTTTGATATTTTGTCAATTACCAACGCTATAATTATTGGAAACACAAACATCATATTCCCGGCATTTTTCATCGCTAGCGTGGGAGATGGAACCGTGCAACTACAATCCGTGTTACTTCGAAGACAGTTCTAGTGCTTCTTCAAACCCAATTTGCAACTATAAGTCTATTATGAATCACAGTGTTTAACATACAGAAGCAGTCAGCAAAGAAAGGAAACAGCGGAAAAAACAATAACCAACATTGAAGCTGAAGCTTCGTCATTTTCTGTAATTCCACAATTGTATCAGCATTTCGATTTGAAGAAGTTGGAATCTTCGCATTGTCTGCCATTCATTACATTTTGCAGGATGATAAAAAAACTAAGTATTGTAAACAAAACATTTCGTGGGAAAATTTTGAATTCGCTACTTTAAGCTTTATTGACAGGTTTACATCTCGCCAAATCGAATTTGGTGTTAGTGCATACACTCATCACAAAAATCATTTATCGTGAAATTAAAAGTATCAAGTTTTGGATCCGCCGTTAAATTCGCTCAAGTGCAAACAGGGCCTAATAAAGAAAGATTAAAGACGCAAAAAGTTTTTTAAAAATTATCTCAGAAAGGTACAACAAGCGTCTATCTTCCTTGATAAAAACGATTGCCAGCATTTTATGTGAAACCTATATGAAACATAAGCCAGACGCTGTTTTCCAGATGAATATTATTATAAAATATAGGTAAATATTAAAAACTCGTGTTTCCTTCAGAAACACAGGCAACCCAGTGTACGTTGTATGCAGCGTCTTGTCATCTGAAAATTGGTTTAAATTTATCGCTTAGAATTTAGGCACGTCATTTATATTTGAGCGATGAGAACAAATTTATTTTACACCACCACGTGTGTTTATCGACTTGTAATTGCTTTATAGAT
>JAPEIX020035820.1:0-11977 GCA_026122405.2 Zoanthus sansibaricus
TTTTAAGCCGGGTCAAAATTTGCTTAAACCACGCCCAGATTGGTCTCCTTTAGGGGTCACAAAAAGCTTGAGCCACGCCCAGATTGGTCTCCTTTAGGGGTAAATTTCCAAATTTCTGACGAGCATCCCCGTCTGTTTCATATGGGAGTACTTCCCCCCCCCCCTCGGGCGACTAGCACACAGTCATTATAATCAAATTCTCCGTTCTTTCTAAATATCATCGTCTTTCCGTCTCTAAACGCTTATCTTAAACCCAACCTACTCCAGGCTCTCTCTTAGTTTATTTCTCTTGCTCAATCTTTCGTACGTATGTAATCAAAAGTAAGTAGAAAATTTATCAATATCAAGTTAACCTCTTTTAAGGTATAGAAATTATAATTAAGTTTTAGATTTTAACAGTGCAGACAACAGAACTTGTTTTGAATATTGTTATTTATGTTATCAAAAGTTAATCACACAAGTTCATTTGGCAATTATTGAAAACACAATTGTGCAAATTATTCCCAATTGAACTCGTAGTCGAGTGATCAAATTACCCAAACGAATTATTATATTTTATTTCATGTACATTACGATACAAAACCTTATCACGAGAGATAAAGATTACTGTCGCTGTTAGTTTTTAAAGTATTGCATTACGCGAGACAGAAAAATTAATCAAAGAAAAGGGAGGGTACTAGAAGTTACAGTACCTACAAACCACTCGCAAGAACCAAAAATCCATTCTCTGCATGGAGGGAAAAAACAACATTAAACAACTTTTAGACCTCATGGTACAGTATGTTTATTTCCAAATTACTTTACAATTTGATTAATTCTTTAGGATCGACGGCAAAATTTAGAATTTCTCATACAAAGTTTTATAAAATTTTGAAAATGTCGTTATTTTTCATTTTAGCAGGCGCGCTGTCACACACGTGCTCGGAGTGAGCTTGGGTTGCCTGTTAAGAGTGTAGGCGCTCAGGAATCTTGGGTATAGTTTTGAAGTCACACAATGGTTACCGTTCAGTGCGAGAAGAAAATGGTTGATAACTAACACGGCTTAATTTCCTTGAATTTATGGTCAATTAATACCAAGGGTTAATTAATGTACCGCGTATAATAATTATATGCAAGAAACAACGACGAGTATTTTTATGGTTGCTTTCATGAAGTACATGGAATATCACAAACTTGGACTTAGTCTTCCCATTAACTCGTCCGTCAATATGGCGTCCACAAACCATCGTAAAAGGCCGAGAAAAAAGAATACAAAAGAGCTCATTTCTTTTGCCAATAAATTCCGTCTTCCTACCACTAAGGAAAGTTTTAATGCAGTTGGCGTTAAGGAGCTTCCGAATTATCTCAAAACAAGAGACCATTTTCAACCGGTTCCTAAACCAACCTGTGAAAACGACTGGCTTGCAATGTACAACGAGACTGGGCAAACTTTTAAAAGTTTCGTGAAGAATTGTCCTTGGCTCTCAAGAAGAAAGGATGCACACGCAAAACAAAGATTTGTTCCTACAGGGAAAAGCATAAAGGATAAATACCCAGACGGAGTCATCTACATCCAGCCGCTAGGAGAATTTTGCAGCGACGACTCTAGTCCAGTTATCTTGGAACTTGCTCGGTATGCAGAATGCTTTTTCTCCATTCCTGTTGCTGTTCTACCAAACATTCATTTTACTTTTCCTACTCATAAAGGTAACTTAAAAGTGGCAGGTATAAACAATGTAAAATACTCAAAAAGGCGTTAATATTAACCTCTGAAGGTGATTAGAGCCGGATTATAAATTTTATAACTTCATTATAGCTACAGTACGTATCTAGAGCTCTCTGAAAAAATGTTGATTAGTAGTAAAATGGGTAAAATTTCGGTATTGGGGTGCAGTTAATTATGGAGACAGTTTCTGCATTGAAATCTCACCTATTTTCTGTATAGCTAAATTCTAACCCCAACCCAACAAGACCCAGTATGTCCCAGTACAAAGTCAGAGATAACCCCGAAAGATACAAACTTGGTTAGGAGAGACAGAATATAAAAAAAAGCATAATTTCCATACTGGGGTGTACTTATTTATGCATGCAGCTCCATTATAAAGTGAAAACAATAGGTTTGCACCTGTGAAATCACTCAATCGTTTAACATGGAATATTTTGTAACATTTATTTATTTTCCAAGTTTTACGTTAATAATGCATATAATTAATATGTAGTATTAATAAAGAATATTTCAACAGTTTACTCTTTTGTAACTTTCCATGCTGCCTATTCTTTCAATCTAGCAGCATTTAGGATAGTTAATTTTAAAATTGCTTGTGAGCAGTATTCACAGGAAGTATACACATTAACATTATCGTTTACTAGCATTTTGAAAAGAAATACATAAAAATAACAAACAAACTACGGTATAAACATAATGAGACAACACATTTTGTAAAAACTTTCATACATCTTCAGAAGTAACGGTTACCTATAGATTTAAACTACAATTAAATTTAAACATGAAAACTAATACCAAATAAGGAAAGTAATAGCAATGAGAAAGTAAATGAAAATAAACAGACTTAGTTAAATCTGCTGGAAAAAATATTAATTGCTTAAGTAGAGAAGAAGTTTGTCACTGCCAACATTTTAAACAAATTAAGTTTCCTTAATTTTAGTTTTGTTTGTTATTTTTACTTAAGTTGAAATGGCTGAAGAATAAGAATCTCTAAGAAATACGTAGTTCGAGAAATATCATGGTAATGCAGGGTTGTTGCTAAGTGCCGGCTACCAGCGAAATTCGCCGGTTGAGACAGTGGTGATCACTGGCTGGATTTGGTCGTCCATCACTCAGGAAAGGGCAACAAACCACTTTTTTAGCCATTTTTAACCGGCTCAAATGAAGTAACAATTGCCAGACAATTTTCTTAGTGACAACCCTGGTAATGAAGGAAGGAAACACCTGCATATTTTACGATGAACGTGTGGACGGGAGCAAAAATGAAGGGGCAAGCTCAGCCCCTCTCCCTCATTTGTTTTTGCTCCCGTCTGCATGTTAATTTCCTCTTCCTTCTCTCCCATGTGATAAATGCACATGGATTTTTGAACTCCCTGTGAAGGAAGAGACTTCTTTAATTGTGCAGTCTAGATAAATCAGGGTTAAAAAACTTTCTTTATCCACTACGTGTTTTTTGTTGTCCAAAACCCAATACTTTTTGTCCAAAAAGGCTTGCTTGAAACTCAACAGCAATCTGTCAGGCACATATTTTGATATTATTTTATTATCATGTAATTAGCCTTTTTAAGTTACATAATATCATGTGAAAGGTTTTCCAGCCCTACTGTAGCTCATGATAACATTAACACAGACAAAATGTGTAACCAGACTACCCCACTTAGATGGGGTTCACACACAAGTTTACATACATACATACATAAACTTTATTTCAGTGTCAATGGTATTTAGCAATTAATACTAATTGTGGATATATAATTCATTCAAACGTCATTTTCTTGAGTAAAATAAAAGAAATCTTTTTAAATCTTGCTTTTGGGATTTGGAGGTGTGAACTTTAGCAGTGAAAAGATTATGTTTTCTAGACAGCCTAATGGCTGATTACTTTCAGTTTCATACGGCAGCGGTAGTGAAAATAGTTTGAAATGTTCTAGTTAGTATAATATTTTAAAAACAAGCTGTAATTTTCATTAGTTTTATATCTTTGTAAGAAAAAAAAAACTACGGCAAAAAAACGAATGAAAAAATAACTATTATTAATTTTACTCATTAAAGCCACAGGTAGCCCAAGCTCACGATGAGTAATAAATAATTTATTATTGCAATAGAGAAAATATATGGGGTTTTGAAAGTACGATATTTTTTGTGTAATTTCAAATTAAGGTTAAGAAAAACACTCACCGTGTCTTTTTTGTGTTCCCCTGACCCAGATTCTGTCGGAGTTCACTTGACGTAAAGTTAGCTAATAGTAATATATATATATTAGAAAAGGTTGGAAGCGAACGGCCATTAGCAGACTTCAAACTCCAAAGTAATTGCCAGATATTTCCCTAAAAAATGCCTCCAATTCAAAATTTCCCTCGTAGGGGTTTGGACAGATAAGCAAGGCGCGCTATCATCCTAACTGGAATGATGCAACCTTTATTCTCAAGCCAGAGTTCCCCAACTCGTTTTACAGTTCGAGTTCTCAAAATGACAATAATTTTATCCGTGGCCATACTCATTATACAACTTTTTGAACAGTTTTTTCAAAATTTTTTCGAGAGCCTGGAACAAGGGTCAACACTCTTACTCTTAGGGAGGGTGTTGAAAAATTATTGTTCAATCACAATTTTGATAGAAATGTTTACCGCAGCTTAACTTTTTTTGTTCAAGGTAAATACCGAAACGCGTTGGCTCAATAAAGAGTTTCTAAACAAAGGACAAGCCCATTCTTTTGTCGTACAAAATATATAATTTATGAAAATGTTGGGACGTCCTACTCGACAGCGCTCGAAGAAGAACGCACATATAAGTGTCATAGAAGCCGAAGAAGATGCGCGCGCTCCAACAACTACAAAAACATCAGGAAATATAATTGTTACACCACCTGAATCATCTCATCACATACAAGAAAGCGAGGACAGTGAAGATGGAGCTACACCATCCGCAAGCTTCACATTTGATCCAGACGGTGATGGGTTTAGTAGCACGAGCAACAGTAGCACATCCGTTGAAGAAAATATAACGGAGACTGGTTGGCAGATATATATATTAAAACACAAGAACATGAGATACAGACTACACAGCGAGATGTTAAAAATTTATAAAAATGAAAAAATAATTCCCCAAGGATTAATCATCAATGTAAGACCAACAGTCGACAAAAACGAAAGTGAATTCCTTACGGAATGGGAGGATAAATTGAGAAACTTTTCCTCCCAAATGATGGACAGTCTTATCAATTTCTATGAAAAACGAGTTTCTGAAAATGTCCAAGCGATCGAAGACGCTTATACTAGCCTCACTGAGAATATCCATTGGACAGAGAAGGACCGCGAAGAACTAGACGAAGAAATAGTAAAACTACTCACGGAGAAAGAGAAGGAACTGTGGGAGGTCAAATTAAAGAAACTAGAAGCAGACCGCCGCAAAACAAAGCCAAACACATCAACCAAACACAAGAATGAGACATATGCAGAAGTTTTGAAGAAACACATTCACGATAGGCTTACCCCTAGACGCACGGGATCAAAAAAGCCACAACCACCAGGGACTAAGCAAAGAGAAGAACAAAAAGCCAAAAACCAAAATGAACAGGAGAGTCAGAAAAACAACCAACGACGACCCAGAGAACCCAGAAGAACAGTAAACGGGAATCGACGCCGAATTTCTTTTTTGGACAAACGTCCGCCCCCTCGAAGGAAACGGCGACAATAATGACTGAACAGAAACGGACGGACACACAACGGAAACGAACCAAGGACCGGAAAAGGACTACGCAAAAAGAAAAAAGGAAACATGGGAGAAGACTAAAAGCCCTAAGGAAGCAAGAAATAATGAAAAGAAGGATTGTAAATCTCTCATCCGTGCAACTGTCTACTTCAGAGACGAACTTACTACAGAAGGGATTGAACTTTTGCCCAACTCCACCACCCCCCAGCATGGAGGAACTCGACAGAGACATTAACGCCTTTGCACGCAGACTCTTCCTAAAAGAATATCATTTTCCCGAGGACATAGAGGACCTGGAAGACAAACCTCCATACCAACCAACGATACTGGAGAAATTAAATAAAAAAGATAGGACCTATCAGCCACGACCCTCAAGGGAACCTTACCTAAACGCTTACATCGACAAAATGAGACAAGACATCCATGATGAAAGACAAAGCTACCGAATCGTCCGAAAAAATCTGAGTACACGAGAAAGAAAAGCATTGAACCGCCTAAAAAACAACACTGACATCGTCATAAAACCAGCTGACAAAGGAGGAGCTACAGTGATAATGGACGCAGATGACTACGTGAAAGAAGCAATGCGACAACTCAGTAATCAGGAATACTATGTAAAGATAGACTCAGATCGCACAAACGACCACGAGCAGATGATTAATCAGTGCATTGAACAACTAATCCTGGTAGGTGAACTAGATAGGGAGAAAGGTGAGTTGTTAAAACCGACGAACTCACGAACACCAATATTTTATTTGCTACCAAAAATCCATAAGGTAAATAATCCGGGGAGACCCGTTGTATCATCAGTACGTAGTCACACCGAGAAACTCTCGGCTTATGTGGATGAATTTCTTAAACCATTAGCTGAAAAGCTACCTTCTTACATTAAAGACACCACAGACTTTATTATTTGCTTGCGAAGCTTAGGAAAATTACCTAACAACTGTTACCTGGCCACCCTTGATGTTTCTAGTCTATACACAAACATAGACATAAACGAGGGACTTAAAATCGTTGAAAAAGAACTTGAAACGCAAGACCAAGTGAAACCCACAGCCAGAACAATTACCACATTATTAGAGAAAGTGTTAAAAATGAACAATTTTACCTTTAATGGGGAACACTTTATTCAGGTAAAATGGTTCAATGAGGATAGACTCATCTGTTAAATCAATATCTGAAATAGAGTTTATTCCTCTCAATGCAGTTGTCTTAATGATTCTTGTTGGCAAATTTTCTCCCTAAATGTTTCATAGAGACTTTCAATATGTGAACTGTAGGTTCTTCACTTTAAAGAAGTCGATTAAAGTTGGTAAAAATTAATATTGCAGCTTGATTGAAAAATAATGCTGGTTCAAGCAAGGTGTCATTAAACCATCTGTTTAATCTTCTGAAACGTTCATCAGCAAAATACTCACTTAGAAAATAAGCTAGGGTACGCCTTTAAAATTCTCCCAATGCATCTTTCCAAGGAAAGCCAACGAATGGAGATGTGCTTTAAAACTGACTGATAATCCTGGTCACAAAATTCATAGTACTCAACTAGCTTTCCCTTTCTTTTGGTGCTTTTGTCAAACCAGTTAAAACAATCAACACAAACATCCTCCACATTTGTTGAAATAGCATTGCTAAATGAATCATTGGCATGACTTGCTGTGATGTGAGCCAAAGAGTTCTGCTTTCCTACCATGGAAATTGTGTTATCTACACTCAAACTTGCACAATCATTCCATGACGCTTCTAAGTTTTAATACTGACATGTTTTTACTGTTTCCACTGCCATCATCAGAGTAGAAAATAATTATTTGGAAACAAGTATAAATTACAAAGCTCGTAATAGTGATTTGCTTAAGTACAAAGACTAGCAACAAAGCTTCAGGTCAAGGAAGGCTTGATCCAATTAATATGTAATGGCAAAAGTGCTGGCAAAGTCAATTATAGTAAAACATTCTTTAGAGCATGCATCGCTGCATGCCCTTGACTCGCGCAGGTGTTTAGAAACGTTGGAATTTTTGTCAGAACCAAGATGTTCACAAACACGTGTCAAAAGGTGACGAAAGGTTTGACCTATGTAGCAGGCATTACAGCCCGCACAAACAAACTTATGAACGACACGAGATCTTGAAACTCTGAGAACTGAATCTTTGGTACTGAAAATAACGGCCTATCTTAAAGTAAGTGAAAACTAATTGTATGTTGATATTTTTAAAATAACGTTTAGCCAAGTATGTACTCGACTTTGGATCAGACTAGAGAAGGGTCTAATAAAAGTATATTTGTAATAAAAAGTATTAGAATTATCCTGTCCATTATTTGTTGAAACAGATTCAGATTTTCCTAGTATGATATTGAGATAACGGTTGAGGGATCTTTCAATGATATGTGACGGAAAATGATTTTTCTTAAGGACATCGAAAACTTTCAAAATTAAACCCAGACCAAGTGTTGTTGATTTTATATGTCCGGTGTATAAGTGTTCTGATGAGGCCAATCTTGCAACGAAAAGAACAAAACTAAGAAAATCGGTGAGAAGACCAGCATAAGACTTTTTTCGGAGAACTGTAGTAACGGGAGTGGCTCAGCTATTGTCAACTAGGACATCCAGAAATGAAATTTTATGATCTAATTCTTTTTGAAAAGTAAATTTGATGTTAGGATGTCTACTATTTATAAAGTAAAAAAACTGATCCGCTTCCTCTTCAGAGTTGAATAAACAAAACGTATCATCAACATAGCGTCGATAATAGAGAGGTGCTAAAGAACTGTTGTAATTTTCTAACCAGATATTTTCATGATGGCCCAGAATCAAGTTAGCTAATACAGGTGCCAGGGGAGACCCCATGGCTACTCCGTCTACTTAATTGTAGTAATTATCCATAAATAAAAAAAATGGGTCTGGGCTGTGGCAAAGTGAAACAAAGCAGAAAGTTCTTCAGCAGCGAGTTTGATACCAAAATTAACATTCAAAATATATTGAACAGCTAAGTCAATAGTCAAGAGAATAATGGTGAAAAGGCTTTCTGCATCATAGGAAATCATACATTTACCATTCATTTACCATATGAGTCCACTTGGAAGCTTGAGGACCATTTAAATACAAAGTACCTCAAGTAAGTGCTTATTAGTTGCTGCTAGATTTTACAAAGACAGTTCTTATGATATGAAAATTTGGGCAAGGGCAGGTATAATTGAAAACAACTTTGTTTTGGCAGGTATTTCGAAAAACCCTTCCCAGAAGAGGAGGTATTTAATATTTAATGAGGTGAGCCGGTTGAGGGTGGCAGTTGACGAATGCTCGCTGCAGGGCACTTGTTACTGTAGAGTTCCAAAAGGATGTTTTTAAAAAAGTGGGAATTTTATCGTAAATCCCAACACCCAAATCAATTTATTTTATTAAAACAGTTGAATAATTTTATACGATGTTCCCAAAGCCCCCTCCAGTGGATATATTTAAGTCAAACCTTGGGAAATAAACTCCTTCACATTGTTGGACTTATCCAAATAACGTTGGAGATGATATGCACCTCCAAGCATGTAGGGAGTCACATTTTTCCGAGCATATGCTTTACGCTTGTTTCCCAAAAACAGGAATAATTGTATCCAGTCTCGCATCTGTGATGAAAACAAGTTTTAAGTTTGTTAGATTGTATGTTTCATCAAGCCAGAAAGATATGGTTGGCTGCTGTGCACTTAAATATAACCTGTCTTTTATTGATTTTGTTACCCTATGTGCATAAGTGTGAATAGGCCCAGAAATGGGGCAAATGAGAATCAGTTTAGAGGTAAGATAGAGGTAAGAATAGAGGTAAGAACCCAAAAGAGATAAGTCTTGGAGAGCTCAAAACAGAACTTAAGAAAATAAATCTATGAACCAGTGGAAAGAAGGACATTGTTGATCAAGCAACTTGAAAGTACTTTGTTTGTATAGAAGGCACCGTAGAGAATAGGGTGAATAGCACCTCCTAAACACTCTCTAACATTATTCTGTTATGAAAGCATGTGATTAATCCAGAAAATCTTTAATTTTTTGTATTAATTCTTTATTATTTTTAGTTAAACCTACTCGTTCAAATTATCTCCAAATTGAACTCAAAGTCATGCGATTACCTATAGAAAAATATCTCTTTTTTATAAATGAGAAAAATTTATAATAATATATTTGAAAGTTGATCACTAATTAAAGTCATCCTAATTATATGCACACACACACACACACACACACACACACACACACACACAGGATGAGATAAAATTGGTCTTTGGCCCTACAGATCTGTTTCCTGAGGGTTGAAGCCCTCACTCTTCATGGGCTGGAAGGAACTGTTGTATTGATTTATGTTCCTATAGTAGTCACTGTTAAAGTTACTTACTCATCAGTGACTGAAGACTTGAGTCAACTGCGTAGTTCTCTTCATTATATCTCTGAATATAAAATGTAATGTAGGCCCTCTGGTTCTTCATTGAATAGTCGATGCAGAATGGTGTGCTGATAGAAACAACTATTGAGGATTTTCCATTGTTGTTGTTGCAAAAAAAGTTTCCCCTGAGAAGTGAGCAGGCGAAAAAAGTTTTTTTACTGATTTCATTTTGGTGACAGTTATCACATGTTTCCGACCACTTTTTTTGCTTGTGACACCACAAGAGTAACCACGTTAACAAATGACAAAACATGGCCCAGTTTATTGCCGACGACTTCTCCCAGTTGGCTATCCATGTTTAACATGCCAAAGTTTGGCTTCTCCACAGACAACTTCATCTCAAGCACCGAGTTGTTCCAGAACTTTTCACCTCGTTCTTCATCATCTCTGGAAGCTTGTAACTCAATAATTATGGAACTTCTCTCGTTCGACGCCATTTTAACAATTTCTGTTAACATAGCAACATGGTGAATTCTGCTGACAATATACGAGCCCGCACGAGTGGGAGATATTTTTACTGCTGGTGCCCAACGTGATATGAGAAAGAACTATGTAGCTTCAACCACAGTTAATTGAATGGGGATGGTTAGGGTAGCCGGCAAACTTCAAAGGGTTCACAATACTATGTCAGGAACCAACGAAAAAAGTGGTCACGTGGTCCAGAGTCTGCATTATCTCAGCATGATGACAGGAGCGGAAACATACATGTAAGATCATATAACATGTAAAATATCGATTTATTGTCATGGTTTTTCGTCTGCTGAAGGTAGTTGACAAACGAATATGGATTCAATGGATGTCTATGAGGATTTTCAGCATATTACTGGTGAAATTTCCAGCGTGGAAGAGTGAAATATCTACGATGAAGAAAGTGCCGTAAATGTTGGGTTCGAAGCGGGCGAACCACTGAGCGAACCTAGCAGTTCGATAACTTCCATTGAGGTTGATGAAGCCGATGAATTTGACCACAGTGAAACAGATTTGTATCTGTTAGATCTAAGTGTTAGGATTGCTGAGACCGAAGGTGAAGAAATCGAAGAGGAATTTGACGATGCGTTGGTTGAAATCGAAGGCATCAAAAACATTCCATGCGAAAAATGCGACAAAGTTTGCAAGTCAAAAGGGGGCCTTACCAGACATTTCAATTCTAAACGTGGCCAAGTTCCAGCTGAACAGTCGTTAACTTTAAAGTCCTTTTCACTCGATACGGTTGCTTCTATAATTGAAACGATTAAGAACAAAATAACTGAAGAGAAATTATATGGTTGTGAAATGAGCAAAGCTATACAGACAGTGACTGCGACTAAAGCTTTGTTCGATGCCTTGTATCCTTTGTTTGCAACTTTTTGTAAAAAGAAAAACCAAGACAAACTGGTAGAATCATTTTTGCTCTAATCCGAAGATCGTGCGATTTACTGCAAGGACTACAAAGCTTCAAATCTGATAATGATTCACATACCTGATCATCTTGTTGGATTTTACCACAAAATTAATAGAGAATATATTGGGGAAACAGAATGTCCAAAGATAAGAAAAAACTTGACCCAAAAGAGCGTGGGCCATTGGCATACATTGCTGGTTATGTGGTTTCGAAGCTTTTCCAAAAGAGCAAACGAAAGTCTGGAAACCAAAATGAAGAGCTGTAGACTCTGTTGCAAAGCATGAAGTCGATTGATCAGTCAACGAGTTTTATTTCTGTTCGGTCGAGAGGTGGACTAGTTAATCCTTCAAGAGACCTGGTGGGGATTTTGGAAGAAGCAGAATATTTATTCCGAAAACAAGTGACTGACTTAACCCAAGGCACATTGAGAAAAATACCCACTGAGGCTATATGCAGTAATACCTTGGAATCACCTGTAGTCAAGTCACTGTGGGATAACATTGTAATGTCTGCAGGAGCGGATCACTCCAGTTCCACACAAAAACTGTGTTTGGAAAACGTTGTAAAACTTTATTTGAGGGTCCGGTTGTTTTCTTACGCCAGATACTATTTAGCTAAGCACAAGATAAAAGAAAAACAACTCAAAAAGAAAGCACTGAGAAAGGACTTGAAACAATCTTTTACATCTCTCAAAGGCAGAATTGCATTGCAAGTTGCAAGGAAAATTGCATTGTGTAACATGGCCTTAATGTTACTAGT
>JAPEIX020035919.1:0-11977 GCA_026122405.2 Zoanthus sansibaricus
TAGTAGAAAAAAATACAGAAAAATTAATGGCAAACTTAAAAAGAACATTCACTAAATCTTAATGAACAAGGATAATCAATCCATGAATCTACTGTTATAAAACTAGCAATATATGGAAAAACGCCAACTAAATCTTTACGTAAAATTGCGTTAACTTCAGTTAGTAATAAACTTGATGATGGACGGTGGATTCCCTACGAGATATCGTTTAATTCAATAACGTCTTGTTATTCTTTTTGTAACTAAACAATATCCCAAGGAGTAAATCTGACTGCATGAGAGAGACAAGACGACCAATACAAGAAAAATAAAGGAAAACAAGAGAGAAGTCCACCTGGTCTGCACGCAGTTGTCTGCTGTTTTGAAACATGCCAACAATACTAGCAATTGCCTTTACTATAATACCAACTGAATAGATTCTAGTTGGAAAAACGTCAAGTCAAGCAGGCCATCCAAATCAGATTCCACCCAGGCAACATCAACAATGATAGCAGGGCTCAACCTCACACAGATTACCAATCATGACAATTACCACGAGATGCATATAAATAGCCTATCTTTTAGTCTATACCATTGCTTCATGAAGACTTGCAGAATGAGGTCAAAATGTCAGGAACTTCCCAGTTACAAATACCTAAGACATCTCGTTCGGGAAAAGTATGTTTTCAAACCCATTGACAGATAAATGTAGCCCCTTAATGTGAAATATATATTTTTCGCTTTCAGATGTAAATCGCAAATTTTAAAACATCTTAAAATAAGAAACGACCTAAGCCTAACATTTTACGATAACCAAATAGGCCTATTTAACACATTTATCAATTGCTCATGGTTGTAGCCTTCCTGGTGAACATTTACTATACTTAATTACAATGTTTTTGTAGTTTTCATCTTCTCTAATTTAGTTATAAAAAGCTACTTTATCTACAAGCCTTTACAACAAGATAGCATTTTTTTTGAGATCGCTTCTTACCTTATATTTGAGTTAGACAAAAATGCTATCCTATGTTCCTCCATAATACTTTCGGCTGTTGGAAACTGCGCACAAACCATTTCTGGCGTAGGTACAGGTATCACCTTTGAACCTTTTTCAACTTTCTCCTCTTCATCGCTTTTAACAAAGCATAATAATAATAATATCAATTTCCACTATCAGATATCATTTTCTATATTAAGATGGCGATATTAAAGATCAGTTACAAGCTGCCACAGCACACAACATTATTCGAGTGATTATTTTATGATAACAATCACTTACTATTCATCATCACTAATGACATCATCATCAGGAAGAGAAGTGAGTAGCTGTGGTGGTTGTACTGGCAACAAGTCCTCGCTGAAGGGGTCTGCCCTGAAACCAGAAAAACAGGGGCAAGAAATTCTCAACGTCGAATCGGAGCAGCAATACCACTGCGAAGGCCTAGAAGTGTTTTAGGGTTCAGCATTTTCGAGCGTTTTACTGAAGACAGTTGAAAACAGTAATGTGGATGCAGCTCGATTAATGCGTTTTCGATGGCAACAAAAACGAAGCCAAATGAAAACGAATTAGTGTGGACAAGGCCTTACCTGTCTGACACGGCGACCTATAATTTTCAAATTTTGCTCTTCTATACCGTAAGACCACCAGCGAAGCAGGCTCAACTTCATGACTTTTCGCTGACTTTTGTTTTTTTTTCCAGTTTACCCGACTTTTCAAAAGGCAAAAAAATTATCAAGACCTCGTTTACATTAAGCAGATTAGTTTCGCATAGAAGGGTCACTTGCCAAGCCAGCCTGCTTTGGGAAAACTAACTTTCCATGCACATCTTTATTACGCCACGCCAAACATTATATGAGAACATAAAGCTTTGTTCTTGCCTTTAAGAGTCACAGGCTATGCTGAGTCACTCACTTTTAGGTTAGGTTAGGTTCGGCTACTAAGCCGGATCAAGTGGTTTTAATTCCGACAGAATCGAGTTGGTTGGACAACCTATCACAAAACAACGTCGTTTTTTTGCTTAGTGGCCTCCTAAAGCTATTCTCTCCAAGCAAAAAAAGAAAAATCTGTATCAACAGAATCGAGAAACCTGCCATACTAGTCGAGTAAGATCATTGTAAGGTACCTCGAGTTCTATTATCTTTTCTCCATGGAACCTCACTAGGTCCCTGAATGTTGTAAATAAATATAAATGGTGTAAAACCCGAGTTTCTGAATTTTAACGTATTTTTCGTTTCTTCACTAGGAACTACCATAACCTATAGAGCGTTTTCACCTGACGTCATGGCGGCCATGTTGGTGTACTGTCAACAAAAGAATTTTGATTCTTTCTTTTGTTTGGGACACCAACACAGCCGCTACGTCTATTGCCTTTTGTGTCTCTTGGGACTGTGTGAAAACGCTCTATATACATTTAAACTGCGGAATAAGCATTTAACAATGATTATCTTAATAATAATAATAACAATATTTCCTATTGATTTGAAATTGTCAATACATCATCAGTCAATCAATGTAAACTTTCCTCGCCTTACAATTCATAGCATTTCTACTAATATTTTTAAAAGGAAATTTATTTCTGTTTTTTAACAGAAAATTAATAACAAAGAAAGTAGCATAGAAAACAAAGAAGAAAAACAAAATCATAAAATTGCAAAACGGCAAGGGACTTATACTTTTGGTATTACCTTTGAAATGCCAGCGATAACCAACAAGGTTTGGGTGATGTCCGTTTTCGAACAATTCTCGCACTAAATCGACTTCCTTTTTCCAATCCGGTTCTTGCGATCTCGCAAACCATTTCACAAGGCACATGTTCACATTTTTAGACACTTCTGACCAGGCCAGCACGTAACCCTGACAGAAAATAACACATGTTTTCAAAGCAATGAAGATTGGCAATCATAAACCTTTTTCTTTTTTTGAGTCCTCTTGTGTTTTTGATGCAAGTGTGCGGCTGTGCCATGCTGATGAGGCCTAACCGTCAGGCTCACTATTTCTGGCTCATTCTCGGTGTAAGAACCTGTGAAGTTTTTTCTTCGTTTTGTCACTATCATGTTCGTTCTATCTATTGTTTTGACTTCATTGTTTTCTTTGTTCTACGTCACTCGTGAACTTCACAGGTTCTTACACCGAGGTAAACCCCTTGGGGATTCGGTCATCGTTCGTTCCGAGTGCATGACCCAATCACCTCGGTCTACGTTGTCTGTGGAGGGTAAACGTCGAGGGAACTCGACAGTTTCGACGTCTTTCAACAGTCGCACTGTTGGTTACTTTTGTCCTTCCAGGAAATGAATGTGGTGCAGGCAAAACCCTTTTTCTGCTCAATGTAGTTAGTAGACGATTCACTGCCATAAAGTAAAGTGCTTCCTATGCAGGTGCGGTAAACAGCAATTTTGGTCTTTGTAGTGATTGTTGCGGTCACTGAATTTTCGTCGTTCGTCAACAGGGTTGTTATGTTGAGTGCCTCATCTCCTGTGGGACTGATCCCTCCTCCCAGCACCTGCACAGCAGCTAACTTCCACCACATGTTGTCCTGCCCTGGGCCTTGCGAGATGAAATCTCTATGATTGCCTTGGAGGGTTCTTGATGAGATAATCATCTAACTCGAGCAATGTGGGTAACATTTCCATCTTATCAAGAGCAGAAGATGGGACAACGAACATGCTATCATAAAGCTCACTATTATGCTCCACCCAACATTCTATCAGTTTGGACATGTCACTTATTGTTTCCCCAATTGAATTTTTCAGTGGGGGGCAGATGGGACTGTTCTGGTCCAATTGCCCTGATATTCCCAAAATCAGAAGTTGATTGGATCTCGGCGCAGAGACGCATCCTGTACTTGATTGCAAAGTTTCTATATTCCTCCCTCCAGGTTTTCAACCTCAACCTACAGGATTTTCAACCTCAACTTCCAGGTTTTTCAACCTCAACCTCCAGGATTTTCAACTTCAACCTCCATGTTTTTCAACCTTGACCTTCAGGTTGAAAATAGGTTGTAGAATACAATTAAATCAGGAATGAAGCCCGTTCTGGTGTCATGAGCTTTATTTGGTTGCCAGAGTTTTATCCGTGGTTATAATGTCCGGGCATAATGCCTGGCAAATATTTTTAACAGTAACAACTCGTCCTGGTTCTTCTTTTCTTGACCTCCGTCTTCTATCTGCTCGTTCTTCCACTTTTCGTGACTCCTTTTTTGTGCGTATCTGCCACGTTTGGAACTCCCTTCCCATCAATATCCGTTCCTCCTGTTCTACATCTGCTTTTAAGTTTCGCCTTAAGCGGCTCTATCTTGATCGTCTCGACAGCACATTTGATGTAGAAAATATCCGTTCGTGGCGTATAATCTGTCTTTTATGTCGTCGTTCTAATCTGCTTTCTCCTTGCACTTGCTAGTCTTCTTATAACCTTTGCTGGCGCGCCTGTGTTTTTCGCATTACTGTAGTATTAATTTATGACTATTTAGTTTATGTGTAGTTTCTGTGCAGTTATAGCATTTCTTTAGTTTTATTTTATGTTCCTTTTTATCTGTAGTGTTTCGTTTATAACGTCAATTTCTGTCATTGCTGCTCTGACCACTGGAGTAAGATCCTTGTAAGGGACCTCGAATCCTATTATCTTTACTCCCTGGTACCTTACTAGGGCCCTAAATGTTGTAAATAAATAAATTAAAATAAATAAATAAATAAATTGACAAATCTCTTTCTTGTTTTCTACTTATTAATTGTATGTTGACGCACATTTTTTTTCCAAATGCTGAGCTGAACTCGTACAACTGTTGCCTCTTATCAAGATTCGGCCTTTGTACTCCTTTTCAATCAGTGACACAGGTGACAGCCGGAGAGATAGCATCGGTTGCCTTATCAGGGTAATAGCTTTTTGGTTGGTGAAATAATTGAATTGTATTTTTCAGTTTTGGGGGTTTTTTATGTATAAAATGTCCTTACCCTGCTAATGGTAATAGCAAAAGAAAAATTCCATTAAAATTTTTCTTCATGCTGTAATTTGCGATTAAAGTTTAGAAAAATTACTTCCTGGTTCAACTTGAGCGAGCAATCGGAGGCTGGTAATTTCCATATTGTTATGAGGGTTAAATAAACATTTATTATTATTGTTATTATTATTATTATTATTGTTGTTGTTGTTACATCGTTTCTCTCATTTTCGGCAGGTGTTGAGAACTTTACAAGTGTACTTTCACAATCAAGGTCATGTTGAACTGAAATATAAATTAATGCAATCAACTTTTCTCACCAAAATTCAGGTAAGATTAAGTAATTATTTTGTCACAAAACAAATAGCAATACGAAATGTGACTCACTTTCCTGGCCACCCTAATGTCACGCTGACTTTCCGACGATCAGCGCCATTTTCATTGGCCACGTCCTTTGTAGAAACTGCTCCTCCCACTAAAATTATTTTCTCTCTGATACGTTCTTTAGCGCTAGCGACGGTTTGCAGAACAGCCATTCTCAGTCTTGTATAACAGCTGGCCTCGAAGTGTACGAAGTGCAGAGCCAAGCAGGCCGATGAGGTAAGTAAAATCTTTGTCGACGGACGAAATTTGTCCATTGCCTTTTTACCATATCATTTTTGAGAAACACGTGCATCGATACTCGGGAGCATAGGATAGGCGAATTTTTGTTTACTTTTCAAGTCTCATTAGCATAAGCGCCGCAGTTTCTAAAAGGATTACAAAATCAGACCTTCTGAATGGTGAAAGTCTTTTGTAATATGAACTACACCTGAAAATAAGGGACCGATAAGATGAATTCTGTTTCTGTTATGTAATGGAGATTCTAGAAAGCTTGTTTATGGCTCATTAACAGTTTTGCCGCCAGTTTTATGAGGTTTTTGGTACTGCGATATTCTATTAGAAACTGCATATGAAGACTCAAATATTTCATTACTCTGTTTTTTGGACAACCTTTCTCAAGTTTTAAATTTAGATCTTTGTAATCTGTGTTCATTCGCTACAGTTAAGTTGTATGCTAATGAAACAGACTGTAAACAATGACGTCGGGTGAAACTCGGCTATTATTAGTGCTACTAACGTTACCAGGCCCTCGGTCAACACAAAAAAATGTTCCAGTTTTCCCTTATTAATATTCGTCATTGCAAGACATACTGTTTGTCTCACCGTGTGACGTCACACGCAAAACTACTTAGCAAGCGGCTGGTCACGCTATTGCAATCAAAATAGCCATTTTCTCTCCGCTAAACTAAAAAAAAAGCACTTTAGAAATACAGTTAAAAGTAATCGAACCCGAGCCTCCAGCACGCTAGACTGGCACCTTAACAACTTGGTTAACGGAGCAATTAGACCAGGACTTTCATTGCAGCTTCCTTTCTTTTTGTCAACTAAAAGGACGTCAAGGTCAAGATGTTCATGGAAAAATTTAATTCCAAGACAAATGGAAAGTGAACTTTGCAGCGGATCAGAAGATGATGACAGTAGGTAAGTGTTAATCTTGTCGAATGTTTTATTTCCAATGGGGTTGTGTCGTCAGGTTTTGAAAACCTCACAACAACTTAGTAAAGTTCAACTTGACATCCTCCTTGACAGAATCGTAGAAATATCATTGATTTGCGCGTGTTGATGAATTTGCCGATTCGCAGTGAAACAAAATACCATTGTTTATGTATATCCCTAACCCTTGACGGGTCGCATAAGCTGCTTTTTTACCATCACGCAGACCCCGCTTAATACTTCCTGCAATTTATATAAGAGTTGAGCACACATCATTACTTGATGTGGGACAATACCAATCACACAGTATTACTTCATGCGTTTTGTTGTAGGAAAAGAAGATGATTCCAGTTTGTTGATGTATGGTCATGTCCACTGGGCAGACAACAGTTCCGGCTCTGCAATTTATTGCCGTTAAAACATATAAAGCTCTATAACTACAAAATTGTAATTGTATATTATCCGTTGCTTTCAAGTGAGAACAATCCAAGGCCGTCTCGACAGACATTCATTCTTGTTTTTAGAGTCTTCCAACATCCGGCTATTTTCATTGGAGATGATAGTGTGGTGCGTTAGTACCCTCGAAGAACTAATAGAATTCTCAGATTGACCAAGGTAACGTCAAAAAACGTCAAATAACAGATAACTGCAGATCTAACATGTTGCAGAGTATGAGGTAGATCTGGCGTTGGAAACTGAAGCGCATTGGAAAAACTACCCTGTAATCTTTCTATGAATGCAAACAAAGCGCCAACGTATCTACACAAGTTTCACATACGCGTTGCCGTGTTCTTGTGACACCTAGAAGCGCGCAGAATGTTTGGGCTTACACGCAGGGCCAGCGAGTGGCTTGTGAAGGCACGGGACGAGATGACGCAGTGATAAAAAAAACCTTGCGCACGACCGAAAACCTTAAAAGTGTATGGAAATTATTCATTTTTCTTAAGGCTAAGAAGTTTATTCCTGTTATTTATTATTCCGTTTCCAGCCTCAATTTAGCTCAATAGGAAAATGCATGTAATCAAGTTGTATATATCTAATTACGTCAAACTAACAAATAGCGTTTTGATTGGGTTAACTTTATTAAATGCACTGTCTAAAGAAGTTATACAAGTCCATCGTTTCTCTTCTAACTGCAAATTAAAGAACTGTGGTGATTGCTGGTACTTTGTTTCCTCTTGGGAGAAAAAAGCAGTTATTGAAAATTACCTTTCTACACTAACTTGCAAATGATTGCACTACCACTCGGGGTTGCACTAAAACACCCTAGCTAATGAAAAGGGGAAACACAAGCAAAATATCGCTATGCTACCTGGGTCGCACTAAAATACCCTAGCCAAAAGGGGAATCACAAGCAAAATATCACCATGCAACTTGGGTTGCACTAAAATAGCCTAGCTAATGAAATGGGGAATCGCAAGCAAAAGATGGTCATGCTACCTGGGTCGCACTAAAATACCCCAGCCAATGAAAGGGAATTCACAAGCAAATGGGTTGCACTAAGATAACCTAGCCAAGAAAAGGGGAATCACAAGCAAAAGATCGCCATACTACTTGGGTTGCACTAAAATACTCTATTTAGCCAGTAAAAAAGGGGATTTAATCAAAAGGATGCGAGGAGTGACAACAGCTGTTGAGAAACTGGATATGTTTGAGCTCTTATTTGAAACAGACGAATGCTCAAAACATAACTTTAGTATTTAGTTAAAGAGCAACTGTAGCAGCAAAAGTAATAGTAACAAATCTACGACATGATACTTAAGAAACATTGTTAACATTGAACCTCGGTGGATACGTATCCATACTCTGACAGGCTGTAACATTTTGATATAATTGGCAACAAGGCAGCCGAGCTAAAAGGCAAGGCTGGCGAGATGGCAGCTCATAAAGGCGTGTGTACCCGAGTTCTGGTACGAGCTGTAGGTAGAAAAAATCTCGATTCGTAAATTGTGTTAACAAGGAGCCTCAGTTAACTTGTGTTAACAAGAGCCATTCATTTCAACAGTCGAACTTTTCTTCAGCAAATTTTGCGCCAAGTAAATGTGTCCATGCATTTAAAACCAGTTTCCTTTGGTAATGTCCGACACTTTGCTTCGATAAAGATTTTCTTTGACAAATTTTATTTGGTATTAAAGTGCACAACTGCACTATTTGCCTTATTATTTACTCGGACGTTGCTTCCGATATTGCCAATTTTTGAAGCAATGAAAAAGTTTCTGCGGCAAAAAAAAGCTGGCGTCAGTTAAAAAATCTAAAAGTTCAAACCCCATTATAAAGTTTTTTGTCTCGCTGGTTGGCACCTAGTGATAGCTACTACTAGTAATGGGGCGTTTATTAAAGTACATATGAAGGGAAATTTTTTTTCCGTCCGCTTAAAGCTATGTTATTTGTTGGTTCAATTTCTGAAAAAAAAAGTTGAAATCGGGTTTTTACTAAGTTTTTTATAAGCGTTCTAAAGCGTTCAAATTTCAACTTTGACGAGAAGCTTGGGGCCTGAGTTCTAACTAGTCGCTGAGGTCAAACTCAGACTAGCAACTCTGGAACACGGTATCTTTGTAATAACTCTTTAAGCTTTGTTTGCCGAGGATGGCATTATTTGATTCAAAATCAAGCTCTGCAAAGATAGCTGTAACAAGTCTGAATAACTTGTTTGATGATGTCAAGACCAATTAGAACTCAGGCTCCAAGCTGCTCGTACAAAATTTCGAAGTTAAAACTTAAAGCGTTTGTTGAAAAAAATTGAATAAAAGTTCGATTTCAATCACTTTTTCAGAAAATGAACCTGCTAGTAACATAGTTTTTAGCCGACGAATTTTTTTTTTTATCGGCAGTTTAAGTTTTTCGCAAAAATAAATTCCAAAAGGGAAGTGCTTATTGGAATTCGAAGGAGGGCTCTAAGAATTAATAATCGAATGATTACGGTCGTTAATTTTCTTTTTCCACAGCTTTATACAATCTTTTTAAAAAAGAAAATGGTTGAAGGATCATCTTTCCTGAAATTTAAAAAAGATGTAAAATTTTGAAGCAACAGTTTCAGGTTGCCAACTGAATACCATAGACAACAGCCTTGAGATATTCCAGCACTGCGCAGCAATTTAAGCTTATTAAATCTGTTTTTTTTTTCTTGTTTTCTTTCTCGTTTCTGAAATGTTATGACGCTGCCAACACTGCAGTGACGAAGGCAAACATGGAAATGCAAATGTTTATCCTTCCCGATTTGTCAACGATAAGGTATGGCAGAACTAGCACTGTCGGCGTGTTATCCTCAACAGATGTTAATGAAATTCGGAGAATGGCGTTATAATACCGGTTTAGTTGTAGCATCTGCCAACTGGCTTTATAATTGCTTACAGACTGGGTTACCGCGATATGTTATGTCACGTGATAGAGTCGGTCTGTGACTAGCCATAGCAGATGAAATAATTAAAAAACCTCTGATTTTTCCTTTTATTTTCTGGTTCTTTAGCAGAAAACCACGCAAGAATTAATTTTAACTTAACTTTCGTGAAAACGTTTTTTTTTCTAATTTTAAAACTTTTTAGGGAATTTTTTAAACGTTTTATGTATTTTCCCGTGAACGGAAATGAGCAGGTAATGTAAAGAAACTTTAGTTCCAAAGAGTGACCCTTATCATAAGAACTTTCTGGACTGGAAATGGTTTTTGTAAGTGCAAGTATAGCACTCATTCGATGCTGCAACTATAGCTAAATCTTTTACAAGCCTAATGTTCAAGGACCTGCCGCTTATATCCAGTCTAGTTTTTAAAAAGTGGATGCGAGTCTTTGACTCCCCCTGGACGAGATACTAAAACTGCGCAGGTTCGCTCCCAGCATCGAAAAGATTACCTGGGAGCGAACCTCTGCCAGTCAATAACTCTTTCTCCTAAAAGAAACACTGATTGTACTCGATGCTTTTGTAATGACTGCAAATTCAAACCAACAGCAAACAAACTTTGTTATGTGTATACAAACTTCTTCTTTTTTAGTTTGAAATCAACCAAGTTCTAAGATAGATACTAACAAGTGATCGGCTCAACCCAAATCCTTAGTTTATAGGGTTACACAACAGTCAGTTTTACAATCGATGGTACTGTCTGTATACAGCTCATCATAAGCAACAGAACTGAAGTGAAGGTCAGGCTCGAATCGTTTCGGCATAAAGCCTTAAAGATAACAACAACTAAAATAATCTTTTTCGGTTCATTTATTTTCTCTAAAATGTTCAGCTAGGCTGTTCTTATTACGTCTTGAGTTAAACCTCTCTTTAGAATGACTTAACAAAACCGTTCAATCAGACAAAAATAAAGACGTATTTTGAAATAGCCTTAACTGAAATGTTTGAATAAACCGTAACATAGTCTGCGTAGCGGACCAGTTAAGGGGTGGGAGGCCTGTGGCGGGAGAGACAAGGGAGAATGGAAAGGGCTCCTCTTCCCCGCTCCCCTTTCTTCTTCTCCCCTTTCTCCGCCCCTGTCCCCAAGCAAATGAGCTGCTACGCAGGCTAACTGTAAGACCGCCCGTTTCACATTCTAGTCAATATTAGGTTGGTTCCGAATATCTATTCAGGTCATTGTTCTAACTCAGTTTACAAGGCACGAAAATGGGATGTATGATTTGCTTGAATTTTTTACAGCATGCATGACACGTTAATTCATGATAAGAAATTATGTTATGTGCATGTTTAACAAAAAACATTTACACATTCTACTTCGCTAGTATTCCGTTTGCTTTGCAGTGCAATAAACTGACTACCAAGGTTCAAATCAGAAAGCATCTGGTGCATCAAATATAGCTAGCAATTATCGTAATGAATGGCCATTTGCACTTGAACAGGCGTAAGGACACTGCGGGGTTTGTGTTTCACCTTATCAAAGGTCGTCGAAATCTAAAAGCGGTGACCCGATAAAGGGCGAATAAGAATAATTACAACTGCTGTCAAAAAAGATTGTCTGCAAGTAAGGCTCGTCTATGTGGACACAATATCCGCTGTTGTTTACAAGTCCGTTGCTGTTTAAAATATTACTTAGATAATTACTCCCAGGCAGTTGCAAGTTGCTTGAAGACAGCCACAAATCTGAAACGAAAGCAATTTTATTTGTTAATACAAAAGCTTCGGTTTAAGAGATGGCAAAACAATGTTTTACGTTCTCTTATTCAAACAAACAAGTTTTGTCTACATTGTTTTACTTTACGTTTCGTACTTTATCCCCTTGATTCGCCAAGGATCAACCTGATGCCCAATTACAATTAAATCGTTCTTTTCTTTGCAATACCTTAATAAAACTCGAAGGGGGTTAAACTGCAAGCAGACCCTTTCGTTTCCTCATGATTGGTTGAATTTACTGATAAGTTCGAGCGGCAAAACTGCAAGCAAAAACCGTTTAGAAACTGCTGACTGGTTCTAAATGGTTTTTGCTTTCAGTTTTGCCGGTGGAATTTCTAAATTCAACTGATTATGAGAACAAGAAACGGACTTCTCGCAGTTTAGAAGAAGGTTAGAAATCCTTTTGATTCAAAGGGATGGGGGAG
>JAPEIX020035966.1:0-11974 GCA_026122405.2 Zoanthus sansibaricus
TTGGTTGCCAAGGTAACAATAAAATAGAGAGACTATTTTTTGGCCTTCACTATTGATTATGTTTACTGACATGAAATTATACTCCCGAAAAACTATCAAATTAAGAAAATAGATTTTAGCCTAGGTGTACTCCTGCCTTAATCAGACTCAAGCGACTCGTTTTATAAATCGTTTAGAATTTTTTCCACTTAAAAAACTCAAACTCATTTTCAAAAAAAGACAAAACAATCATGTTTTTTAGAATATTCAACTAACCGAAAATTGGACAGTTAGCTTTAAAGACTTAACTGCATAAAATGATCATTTACAAAATTAAGCACATGTCCTAAGGTGTGAAGACAAAAACGTTACCGCTCGGAATTTGAGTTCGGAATGATAAATATCTTTAGGAAGCCGCTTTGATCGTGGAAGTCCCCCAGAAAAACGTTTTAATATGTATTATTACTATGAATGAACAGTGTTCAGAAGACTGAATTAGCTTTAAAATGAATTATTTTTTTAAAAAAAGCATTTGTAAACAGCTTAAAATGTGATGAATAGAACAATTTCAGGCGAAACCAACGGCACTTCCTTCTGTTTTCTCGACTTCTTTCTTCTGTGTTATCTCAAATAAAAAGAAAATAATTTATCGGCTCAGGCCATATCCATTTAGTAGTATTAAAAATGTATCACTTCCTGCGTTTCGAAATGAAATATAATATACTAAAAAGAAGCCCAGGAACCGAGTAACTTCTATTGTTTTCAGATTATTTGTTTGTCGTCACACAATAATTACTTTTTGAGAGCTGCACTTTAAACTGGGAAAGAACAGGTTTTAAAATTCATTAGCCAGGCCGCCTTCTAGAACGCTGACTTCAGGATCAGTGAGGTTATTTAAGCAATCAAAGCAAACTACGGAGATTGAATGTTGTTTTGACAAATTCATTTGCTTGAAAAATTTCAAAAGTATTTGTGTCTCAAAAACAAAGACCAATCAAGTGTTATTTCTCGACTCTCTGCTATCTTGCTTTGAACTCCTTTAGTGGTTTACGGGAATCAGTTATATTAGAGAAAATAATTCTGCTCATCTTGCCAAATGAACACTGGAACTATTTCTAGAAAACCTGTTTTCTCTGTTGTCTTTAAGTAAAGCGTAACAGAAATGAACGGTTGATTTGGGAACAAGAGCCACCTTAAAGTCATAGTGGATTAACGCCAACGAAACGATCCTTCAGTTTGAATTTCGTTCAATTATTATTGAAATGCTAATTCCAAACGCAACTGTACTCTTTGAATTTACGAAGCAAACACTCCTCGTGGACATCATCGATAAAAAGAATCCTAAAGATGCCGAAAATCTGACCCAAGATAGTTTATCCTTTAGTGAAAGCCATGTCATACACTGAAGAAATGCCTTATTTTGAAATTAGTTTTTATTCAACCATTATCGTTGTGGGAGTGCTCACGAACGGATTTATTATTTCAATGTTTTCTTTCAAAAGAAAACTTCGTAATGTTACTAACTATTTTGTAGTCAACTTAGCTGTAAGCGATTTCTTTCTCAGCTTACAACTTATTTTATATCTCATAGCCTACAGATTCTTTCATGAAAGTGAAATCCCAGGCAAAATATATTCCAACATTGTTACCTCGTTCTTAACGCTGGGGATGTCTGCATCTCCCGCTAGTCTCGTTGTGGTGAGTTTCGATCGTTACTACGCAATATCGCAGCCATTACGTTATAACTCTGTAATCACCCACCGCCGGGCTATATTCGTAATAGCTGGCATATGGTTCTATGCTACAAGTATGTATTTACTCAACTGGTTACAGCTTGCGCCCATCCGAGAATACCCTGAGGTATTTCTAGTGTTACTTGGAGTTGGAAATTTTCTCTTTCCTCTTTGCTCAGTGATGTATTTCTATTGCAAGATTATAAGAATTGCGCTAACACATTTGCGTCACACAGCTCATATACTTGAAGACATTTCAGTTCGCAGAAAGCAGTTTCAAATTACGCGCAATATTTTTGTGTTAGTATTTCCTTTGTTAATGGTCTGGAGTACGTACTATATTTTTCTGCTGAGAGGTTACTATTGCGAGGAGTGTCGAAGGAGAGACTCTAACGTACAAAATGCTGTATTCCTCCATTTGCCTCATGTGATTGCTGCCATAAACCCAATAACTTACATATTGCTGACAAAAGATTTCCGTTTGATCATTTCCAGCAAATGCAGAAAAAGGGATTTCAAGGCAAAAAATACAAGTTCCAAGTTAGGTCTGCATAATGAAAATATACCGCTTTCGGCAATAGGTCATAGGGAATGACTCGGCAATACGAATGTGATACACTGGTTTACAATGTATATTGTTTCACAAACGTTGATCTTTTCCTCAATTTGTCTTCGCTTCATGAAGTTTCTAATTCTTAAATCTATGTGCAAGGAAAACATAGTGTCATAGAATCTGTAATGATGTTGGGCAAGAATGTAGGCTGTTCTTGAAATCTATCTGTGAAATTAGCTGAAAGCTGTTCGCTATAAAGTTTTTTTTCTGGATATAAGCCTTAAGATTTTATGTAAAATTTCTTCAATTCTAGAGAATGCTAAGCAAAGACTACATGACAGCAATGTTTATTAGAAATAACACGGGCTTATTGTCTTGTGGTAAGCACATAACACGTCTTGAGCTGTGTAACATATAGATTGTGGATCCGTTTATCATGGGTTGTAAACAAGTACAAAGAATAATAAAATGTTAAATGATTGTTAACATAAATCATTAAAGCTGTTAATTCGCTTGTGTTGATTTATCAATGACGCACGCAATGTTTTGAGCTAGGATCTAAAACCATTTCAATTGCTTTCAAAGTTTCATTGCAATAAAAACTGTTAGAAGTAAACTGAATTTGTATCAAGAGTGAATGAATCTGTTAAACTTTTCAACTGTTACAATAAAGAAAAATAAGACGCTAAATTCTAAAGGGTGTAAAGAAATGGAAACTGCAGAAAGTATAAAGTATTTATTTATTTTAAAAGATGAATCTGATACAAAAATATGATTTGGAAACAAAGTTTATTGTTATTGTTCATTATACATATATGTAAATCGTACTTGTTTAGTTTTTGAACATAAACAACAGAAACTTTAAAATAGTGGACGACAAACTATAAAACGTTTTGTAATTATATAGCTCCGACTTTGAGAAATTAACGAAGTGAAAGGTTGAGCGGTGTGTAATTTATAAAGAAACTCTCTAGATGGGTAATTTATAATGTAGATATTGCGTGGAATGGTTGGTAAAAACCAAAGAATTTTAAATTGGTCTTTGTATACTTTTCTATCATGGTAATCAAACTCGACTTCTGTTGTATTTTATCTTATTGGCTAACGTCAACTGAAGTAAAGCTTAGCCGCCCACGCATGAGATTATAGTGTATACATACAACCTATAGAAAATAAGTGAGATTGATAATAATCATGCCAATAATTTAACCAAAACAAAATAGCATTCGTTTTCTTAGAGAAAAAACTGTTTTTCTAATTGAAAATATCACGTACATTTTAAAAAAACAGGTTTTTACACGGATTCAGATTGGGGCTCAGGATAAGTTGGAATTTTTATTTTGAAAATTTTATTCGGAAAGATCTCTCTTTAGCAAGTCCAAAAGCAACATGGTGAGCGTGTTTCACTGGGTGACTGGAAACTGACAATATCTCATTTTTTAGCCGAGTGAGTCTGAGACTAAGTGCTAAATTTTTTGAGCCGTTTCGTCCCCAAATGTTTTTTAACATGACCTTGTGTTAACTGGAAATCTATATTTGCACATTTGTTCAGATACTTCGGGAGAAGGAAAGGAAGCAGATTGTACAAACTTTAACAGTAGGTAACTTTAATGATGAATAGCAAAATAAAAACAAAAGATTTTTCATTATTCAGTACATTTGTCTGCCGTAAATACGTGGTTTATCAAAGATAATAAAACTGTTAGATATTTTAGACATTTAATATTACCAGCATACAAGAAACAGTAAATTCAAGAAATACATCGTCTAGCCTATTTTGTAATCTTTTTTCTTACGTAACAATCCTTCTTCCCCACGGTACGCAGACCTGTTTCTTTTATATTTTGATGACACTTTTTCGCCGCTTCAGAAATAAAGTATGTTTAATGAAAAAAGGTGTTTATACCGGTAAACTAAACAGTAATCGCAACAAAATGGCAAACACCTTACAGTACCAATAAATCATTATATGAAATATAAACGACTCAACTCATTCTCTTATGTTCACCCTCATGTAATAAGTCGGAGTACCAAACACGAACAGGCAAATGGTTCATTCCAGTCTTTATTAAAATCACAAATTTTCGAATAGTTCGACTATTCTTCTTCAGGTGTCCTATATATATATAAACTACATGTAACTTATGTAACTTGACTTGCTTCACTGAAGGTGGCTAAGGGCTGGCCGAAACATGTTTGTACACAGTTTGAAATGTGTTGTGTTTTTATTTAAAATTGCTAGCTTCCATACTATCACTAAGACTATTTGGCAGAGGTATTGTGATGAGTAGAAATAAAGTGAAATTTTGCAATGATGGGGATTCAAGTGAAGTGAAATAAATGGTCGTATATTAACGTCCAGCAGAAGGCGAACCAGCACTGTGTTTACTTGGTCACGTGAAAATGCGGAAATTCACTCGCTATACCTGATCGATTTTAACTGATAGCTTCAGTTGTCATATTGACATTCATGCTAGCCTACTGTGCTTGAATGTTTATTATAAACATTTTATGTAAACTCGAATAACTCGGCAGCTTTTAAGTCGCTGAAAACTTTTTCATGAGAGAAAAAAATGACAGACAAGAAGAGGAAATTTCACACCCCCGCGAACGTTATTCTCAAAGTCACCTGCTGAGATTAATGCTTTTATGCCTGAAATAGCAGCATCTCAACCCCGCGACAAAGTCATCTTGTCATATATGTCACAATGTAGAATTGAAGAAAAGTAATTTGCGTAATTTGTAATAAATTTCATTAATATTATTTTTGGATTTTAGAATGATCATTTGGAAAAAGAATTACAAAAGCTCCAGCAACAGCTAAACGACCAGAGGGCGTATTCAGAACATCAAATTTCGACCTTTGAAAATCAGGTGAGCTCTCTGTATAAAGCTGATTTTACTTCTCGAAATAAAGATGTCATTCATCTTAAACAGAGGGTATTTTAAAAGAATGAGTCTGCGAAGAAGGCAAAAATAAATATTGGCGGTACGAGATACGGTAAACCTGGGTATTAGGCCCAAGCATCACGGGCAAAGATGTAGTGGTATATAAGAGAGAATATAGCACTTGTTGTCCATCTAGAATTCAGACCCAACTTTATACGTTTGGCTCATGCCAGATTTATTTAGTTTGAAAACTTATTTCGTGTGACTGTGAAGCCTCGTAGGTTGGGCTGCTAACTGCTCTTAGTTTGGGCCATAGTTCCTACTCAGGTTTTCTGTCGTTTTTTTCCCCAAAAGGTGATTTTCTGTTTTTACTAGCCTTCCGTATATATGCCCAGGGTTTGATTCTCGGCAAGCTTCCCCAAATAGAATTATTCGGTTTAAGTTCTACTACTGTATTAATTGTCCTGTAGTGGTGACAAAATCAAAAGTTGTTGTTAAAAGGATATATTATGCATGGAAATGAACGGTGAAAAGCTACTTTTTTTTTTGTTATTTTAAGTCTGTGTACAATTTGTTTTAACTAACAAGAACTGTCAGGCTTATCAAATTCTATGTTTGTCGGTAGATCCAAAGATTGGAAAGCATAAGAGAACGAGAAAAGAGTGCTCTTCAAGAAAAGCTGGTACGAATATTCTTGTATCTACCCATCTGCTTCATCCAATCAGCTCTTTACCCATTTACCTATCCATCCAATCATCCATCCATTCATTTAACTATCCGTCCATCCTATCATCCCAATTATCCATTAATTAATCCACTCGATTATCCACCATCTATCCTTCCATTCGACTACGTACATAATCATCTATTCATCCATCCATTGAAGTATCCGATCATCCTTTCTTCTAACTATCTATCCATCCGATTATCCATATCTTATCTAACAAATTGTCAACAACAGTCCATATCATATCTTCAATGTAAACGGCGTCACTTTTTATCTTTTTCACAATTGTTCTGGAATACATCAAGGCACAGTTTTGGGTCCTTTGTTATTCCTAGTGTATATGAAGTATTTACTTAATTGCCTGAAGTATTCCATAGCAACCCTCAATGCTGATGACACAACCCTGACTGTTCCTGCTTCGGATATGTTAGATATTTGTTAAATATTATGGTAGTCGGTTCCAGATAGAGAATAGCAGTAATAGAAAATGGCTTAAACTTAGTCGTAAGTGGAAACTCCTTAGAAAGAGTTAAACATTGTAAATATCTACGTGTACGTATAGATAAAAATTTGACATGGATAAAACTTGTCGAAGGCATAATTAAGAAAGTATTTTGTAACATCAGTATACTTTGTAAACTTTACCTTCTTTGACTCAAGACCATCGACTTAAGTCAATTATTGAGCCTTATTTTAACTACTGCTCTCTTGTCTGCGACAGCATTACCAAAACACTGTTAAATAAACTGTAAAAATTGCAAAATCGCGCGGCTCGCACTGTTTCAGGCTTATATTCGGTTCCTTCAAACGAAATACGTCAACATTTAGGTTGGCCGTCATTTGTCGAAATGCGCAGACGAGATAAAGCAGTTATGATGTATAAAGTTGTTCATGGACATACCGCTTCCTATTTTAAAGATGCATTGAACAAACAGAAAGATTCAGAGGTTTATTGGCCTTTGAAATTTCAAATTGAGTTAGCGAAGTTCGCAAGGTCGAACCTTCCATTTCAGAAATAGTTTTGCATTTACAGGAGCATCAGTATGGAATTTAATTTCCGAAGATCTTAAAGATGAAAAATCATTCTTTTCATTTAAGAGGCATATAATTTGCATCAGAACAATACAGACTTAACAACTATACTTTTTGTTAAAAAATTTTTAAGGCTAGAAAAGTTTCGAATATATAAACTTTTAAAACGTTTTCGACCATGCGGTCATGAATCTTCAGTAAAACGTTTTAAAAAGTTTTACTGAAGATGACCGCATGGTCGAAAACGTTTTTAAAAGTTTACATATTCTAAACTTTTCTAGCCTAAAAAATTTTTTAACAGTTTTTAAAAAGCAAATATTATGACAACTATACTTTTTATTGTTTACTTTTATGATGTGAAATATGTATCTTTTTTATGCCCAAGGATGTTAGGTAGAATAGATTTATATATTTGTAAGAATCCATCCATCCCACTATCAAACATCCTTTCATTCGTCCCACAACACCCATCCATCTAACCTTCCGATCGTCCATCTATCCTTCCAACCATTCGACTTTCTCTCCATGCACCGATTCAACTATCCACTCTTCCATACCTTCAATTATCCACCACCAAACCATTCGACTATCCACCCGTCCATTTATTTAACTATCTACCGACCCATCCATTCAACTATCCTTCCATTCATCCACTAGACTATCCACCCATTCGTTCATTCATTCAACTACCCACCAATCCATTCATTTGATTTTTGATTCAATTATTCACCCATCTATCCATTTAACTATTCATCCTTCCTTTCATCCATTCAAACTAACCGTTCCTATATCCATCCATCCATTTAATTACTCAGTCATCCATTCATTCAACTATGAACCTTTCCTGGCATTCAGCCATCCACCCAATCAATTATTCAACCATCCATCCATTTAATTATTTCACTACGCGCTCATTAATCCATTCGACTTTTTCTCCCATTCATGCTATCAACTGTCTACACACGCATCCTTTCAATTATCTACACAGCTATCCGTTGACTATCCACCCAACTATCCATTCAACTATCCTCTCTTTCATCCATTCGACTATCATCCTATTTATCCATTCAACAATCCTCAATCCATTCAAGTATCCACCCATTCATCCATCCATCCATCCATCCATCCATCCATCCATCCATCCGTCCAATCAACTATCCGCAAATCCATTGATTCAACTATCCTCCAATCCGTTCGTTAGTTTATTCACACAACTCTCCTTTAAACTATCAATCCATTTATCCAACTGACTATCCATCTGTCAACATATTCATCTACCAGTCGAAATGAGCCATGTATATAACTGTGCACTTATCCTTATGTCCCATTACCCATTTGTCTTTCCACCTGGGTCACCGCCCATCCACTAAACATTCTATTTGTTTTCATGCTTAGTTTTATGACAGTCAAAAACTTGTTAATCACTATTTTATCCAGGATCGACTGAAAGCGTTTGAGAACGAATATTCTGGGCAGGAGTACGAGCTGAAACAACAACTTGCTGATTTGGAAGAAGAGAAAGAACAGTTACAGGTAAGACTCCCCACTGCTCCCTCCCTAAATGTAATTAATGTAAACCTACTAACGCGGTCTAACACGCATCCTGCATTCTGATTGGCTACTCTACTAGAGGTCTCTTTTTGATAGCCTACTAGTAGAGAAAAGATGGCGGATCAAAATAGTAATGAGTCCCGTTTTGCTATAATATCAGAAGATTTCATTATTAATTTCATTTGTGCAGCCTTTTTTGACTGATTAGTAGGTTTATACTCAAAGAATTAAACCTCTCGGCCTCATGGACTACGAGTTTGAATAGCCCATTCGGCCTACGGCCTCATGGGCTATTGACTCACAGTCCATTTGTCCTCGAGGTCTAATTGTTAAATAGAATAAAGTGTACGAACCTTAAAAAGCAGTTGTGTGGCATAATTAAAGCGTTTTATATGCTTTGATTTGCGCAGAATGAGTTGATGGTAAAGGCAGAGGAGTATCAACACATGGCGCTTTGTCTGGAGGACGCAATGAAAGAAACTAATGAGCTCAAAAGTCAGGTGAGATTCCTCGGCATTCTTCTCAAAAAGTTGAATCCTTTTAGTATTTACCAAAAACAATCAGTAAAGATTTTCTCGAGCTTTTATTAACTCCCTTAGCTCCTGACATATAAACACTTAAACTATTTCAATTGAGGTTGATAGTGGCAGAATGTCTAGTGAGCACCGAAGGTGCGAGGTAGATATTCTGGAAGCCACTATCCACTTGCGACACAACTGACCTGGGGGTCCGGGGGGCATGCTCCATGAAAATTACTTTATTTGAAAACGTATTTCCTGGGTTTTAAATTCAGAGTGTTTAAAACTAGTGAAATAACTCCCTTTTTTCTCAGAGTTTCTGTGAAGCAATAGTAGTGGCATAGGTTGGAGTAAAAACTTGCTACGGCCCTGGACGTAAAGAAATTTCTTTTAAAGACAAAAGAAAGGTCTGTAAAAAAGAAAACACGTATAATGATTGCAGAATAGACTAACCTTCCGGTTGCCGTAAACAATAAAGCGACTCGATAGACTCCCTCAATTTAATGATTTATAGAACACGCTTCCCTAATAACACTTTGTGTTCGGTACGCTGTAAATCAGACCTTAAAGTGATAAATTTGGAACGAAAAATTGTTTGAAACGAAACGCTAGTTTTCTTGAAGTTGAAGCTTAAGCAACAAACTAGTGAGTGTTGAAGTGGTTTCGAAAATACTGAGCATTTTTACCCGAAATGTCCCCTCAAGTTCGGTGCCTAGCGTTAAATATCTTCCTTGGGCCTTTGTTTCTCGGTATTAATCCACCACTAGTCGCCCTTCCTTTTGGGTATAGTATAAGTAACTAGCCTTTTCACGCATCACGAAAGATTAGGAAAACAGCTTTATATTTAGAGAAAAAAGCAAGCAATCACATTTTACGTGAAAATGCAAGGACAGAATCATGTTTCAAATACAAAAATTATTTTCACATTTTGCAAAACACATAAATTCAATCATTACAAAAACGTATTCCGCAAATAATGGGAGTGTGACACATCGTGATAGACTGACTGTAGACACTGTCGTTCTGAGTCCTCCATCCGCGACTGCGTAGTTTCCGAGCGTTAATGATGTTAAAATCTTCAAAACATGAAGAAATGCAAGATGGCGGACAAGCAAGCTGGGATATGTTTGCTGCAGAAATACTTTGTGTTTCGGCAGCAGTAACATTTTTTATCATTGTTCATTAAAACGTTTTGTAGTTTGGAAGAACCGGCACGAGTAAAGCCATTATGTAGCATCTTGTTTAAATGCAATCGTAAATTGACTTGTGTAAATCACGTTAAAACTATGCATTTGCCATCTAATTTACTCGAATTTGTAACGTTTAAATAAAACTTTACTTTTAATAAATAATATATTTATTAACTCTAAATATATTTGCATTAAAACGCGAGCAACTGGAAAATCAACTTCATGGTTAAATTTTTGAATTTTTAAATGGAACAGTTATAAACTATAATCTGCATTAAATAATTAAATACACTTTTTATCTTGATTAAATTAAATAACTGCATTTTAAAACTAGTTTGAAATTGAAATAAATTCAGCTATAATTGAAACTAATGTAATGCATTAAACCTGAATTGAAACTGTGTTGTTTAAAACCTGAAGTTTTAAATGGAACAGTTAAACTATCATTTACATTAATTAATTAAATGCACTTTTAATCTCGATTAAATTAATTAACCGCATTTTAAACCTAGTTTGCAATCGAAATAAATTCAGCTAGAATTGAAACTAATGTGTTGTATAAAACCTGCGGGATTTTTATTAACTGTGTTTGAAACCGAGTTAAATAAATGAAACTTGTAAGAAACATAGACTTTTCCGAGCTGAGTGACTCATTCAAAGAGCCGGTGCTTACCTCCGATTTTTATAGTTTTAAATGGATGAGAGTCTTTGACTCCTTTTGCTCCCAGCAAATGCTGAAACTCTTTTACCAATCTCGGAAAGATATAAACTGAGTTAGCCTAGGAAAAAAAGGTTGCACAAATATTCAAATCTTGGCAAAGCCAAGGATCGAACCGGAGATCTTTCAGCTAGAAGGCAAACCAATCCCTTTCCAACCCCTTGTATATTGAGGGAATTTTCGAAGTTTATTATATGTGTATTTAAGATACTCAGCTGCGGAACCCTGTACTCGAACTTGTATTAATGTTACAATGAAATGCCCCTTTTGAAAAGTTTTCATAAGGCATTTGTAAATTTATTCTTACTAATGTCCGTTACTCAGCGGTGAGTATAGGCTGTCAAAGAAAGTCTTCTAACGTACCCTATTTTTTCCATGATGGTGATCTGAGGCCAAACATTGCAAGGTTTCTTAGTTGCGTCCTCCACTGACTTTTTCCAAGTGTTCTTTAATCTTCTTCTTCTTTTCCCTGCTGAGTTCCAGCGCAAGGCGTGTCTTGTTTTATTTATAACAATATTTTATCAGGCTGCTCTCTCACATAAGTGATTTTCAGAGAGGTCCAGTGATTTTTTTCTACATTCAATCACGTTACACTATTTTTTAGTGTTCAGAAGTTCTATTAAAGTGTGAGTAGGTTGTTGTGTTGGAGTTGGTTCTTTGATTTCTCGATACTAAAAGTTTCTGGTCATGGAAAGTGGCATTTGATTATGAAAAAATCGTGGATTAGCCATTGAATTTCATTCCTCATTCTCAGTGTGAACTCTGTGAAATGTATCGGAGAGTATGTGAAGCTGAATGTTTCGAGAAACTCTAGGCCAAAAAGTTAAGTTATTGTCATTGGGAAAGCACAAAGGTGATGTTTTGAACGTTTCACCCGTTCATCAGAGCTTTATAAGAATGTTCAGAAAGTGAAAAGTATAAATCAGGAAGTGTAATGTATGTATGCAAATAGAGTTAAAGGCGGCGCGCAGTGATAGGTTGGAATTAAAAACAACAAGAGGCTCCGTTGTAGCCTAGACTCGTGCCGGAAGCCTATACATCACCAATAAAATTTAATAATAAAATTGGATGTAACCCTAGTCAA
>JAPEIX020036021.1:0-11974 GCA_026122405.2 Zoanthus sansibaricus
TGATGATGATGATAATAATAATAAAACTGCTACGATGATGATACCCTAACAGTGGCTTCAAGTTAGCTACTAGCACGTTTGTGCCATCTATACTTGAGTTTATCTTTACAGCCACGTCCAACAAACATTGCGCTTTTACCATTACGTATCAGAAACGTCAAGTACCTCGTTCATGGAAGTCTTTATCTGAAGCTCAACATTATGCCCATGAGAAAGAAGTTCCCGGATGGCCGCGTGGTTTCCTGCTTTGACAGCCAGGAACAGCGGAGTATCTCCGTTCTGCAAAAAGGTAAAAGCAAATAAATTTAGAGAGGTAGAATTTGGGTTGAAGGGGGACGATCTAGAGGTTAAATATATTGCAAGGCTTCGGTTTACGATTCTCTGAACTACCGCGTTTTGTCGCTTCGTCGCCATTTCCTATAAATTGATTAAGAAAGTTCCATCATTCAAACGTACCGCGTTTTAAAAGACACAAAAAATCCGCGCGGGGTACACATTCTTAGTTTGACTTTTACTAAGCCGTAGAATATGGTTTTACCACGTGCAATGTGTTAGCGTGTGCAAATGAGAATAGAATTGGTAATTATGCACAGTATATGAGTTTCGACTTGCGGCGGAAATTGCGTTACTACAGTATTTAGCATTGCGTTAGCGTTCGTGAGTAACAGTAGAATTGGTAATTATGTAAAGTATGTGAGTTCCGACTTGCGGCGGAAATTGCGTTATTGCAGTATTTAGCATTGTGTTAGAGCTCGTGAGTGACAGTAGAATAGATAATTATGTACAGGAAAATTAACGTTAACCAGCCAATTAGAGGCCAGTTCTTTTTGTTGGGGTGATACTTGACTATATAGAGAACTACACAACCTATTTAACACTTTAAAAACATTCAGTTTAAAGAATATTTTACGTATGGAAGATTATGTTTTTCAACCTTTTTCGGCCGTTTCCGCCGAACCGAAGACATGTTAAAGATTGGTTATTTGAAAGAACGATAAAGTATGAAAACTAAATAACTAGTTTATATTTAAACTAATATTACAATGAAACCGGACTATATATAGATCAACACCAAATCACTACAAATGAAGACATTCTATACCTTCCATAAATGAATTTAACATAAGATAAATACTTAGGTGTCAAGTGTACTGTACTTTAGCTGGCAAAAGGCCTACTAATTAGGGAATCCATCTCAGTTTACCAATTTAAGGTGAACGGACATCTTTCACATGGCACAGATATATCTCCGCTGGCCTAGGGTTTAAAGTCCTTATCTGAGAAGACACAAAAGTATAACCATTTGCAGATGTCAAAGGCAGTACTTTCTCCTCAGGACCCTGAGTTTTGGTCCGGCTGGGATTCGAACCCGAGCCTCCCGCCAAAAGACTGGCACCTTACCAACTAGGCTTATCAGCCTTTTTCATATACGCACTTGATGACAGAGCTTTGGCGCGGTTTTTGCCCCAAAACAAACTTACAATATTGAAACTGGGGCTTAGATAAATGCACAAGCCGCCCATTTTGGTTCTCTGGCACCCTCCCAATAAGCAAAATACGCTACTTAAAATAGCAGTAGAAAACAACAATGATCTTTGGAAAGGGAATTGGTTCCTCCATATTCAACATATTTAATCTAGAAACACCACGAGGTTTGCGACTATCGATCAAATCTGGCTCCTCTTCATCAATTAGTCATATACTCCACAAATTTAGCTGTTGGCTAATTTCGGACATTTGCGGAAAGCTTTACATGCAGTTGTTACTCGTCTAGAAGATTGTAGAGTCCAAGCTACAAGCAAGCTTATAAATTAACAGTAACGGTTCTTGAAAAAGAATTTTTGAAGTCACTTTTACAGTTTTAAGGGAAAAAAACACGTCTAGGCCTACGTCTGATAGTCGGACATTAGTCATTCATCGAGCAAGTAGAATTGATCAAAAACTTTTCTCTTTTATTATAAAACAAGAAAACAATTTGTTCTTTAAAAATTGACAATGGGTTCACCAAAACGAAGACAAACTTTCAATATGAGTACTTAACAATTTTCCTAAACAAGAATTAAGAAGCATTTAAATTGAATCAGTGCATCACTGAAGGATTAATAAAAAAGTAAACAGAAAATTCGATTAAAACTACGGTTTAACAGTTTAAATGCAAACTTAAAAAAAACTAAATGGTTAAGAGGAATTTCCGAAAAACCATTTTATTTTACATTTTTGTTTTAAAGAGCCATTTTTGCTGCCTTTAAGAGGTACTCGAAGGTGCCAATTCAACTATGCATAGGAAAGAAAGATAAATACGACCCTTGTTTTAAAGTTTAAACCCGAATTTATGACAAAGAATGCCAAATAGAAAACCTTTTCATAAAATGTTTTGATGTTTTTTATAATAAAATGGAAAAAATGCTATGTTGCTAATTCATTTGATTTTTTAAGAAAACTTACGCGTCTAACCTATGTGAGCAGGTAATGGTTAAAATTATGCTTTGTGTTTAATCAGAAACCTACTGGTTATAAAGAAAGGGAAGTAAACCTTTTGCTAACTCAGTCGTGGATATGAAGGTAGTGAACTAAAGTGAAAAAGTACTAAGTCCGTGAGCGGTTAATGTGAAACAAATGGCTATAATCCCGAAATGAATGAAGAATTGGTTAGTTTGTGTGTACGCTGAAAAATAGTGACAACTAAAATCGTGTAGTATTAATAACACAAAAGGCAAAAGAAAAAATGAAAATGTGAAAAGCATACCTTGAGAGCATGCACCTACCATTTTAACTAAAGTTTTGAGACAACGGTTTTCAGTAAAGATGCTCTTGTCATATAGATACATCCTATGTAAAATACGCAAGGCGTAGATATTAAATTAAAAAAGGTATGACGTAATGTATTATACGCCTCTTTTCAAAACCATGACAGCACTTTTTAATGGTTATTTTTCGGCTGACTTTAATATCAACGTCACTTCAATTTAATTGGCGAAGAATGTCTCAAAAGCATCAACGTGCAAGCGATATTTCCATTTTCTTCTTTGTCTAAATTGTATAGCAACTTGTGTTCGACATTGTCGAATTTTGCCGGGGAAGTCGGCTGTCAAAAGGATAACGGTTTTTTTTATTTCCAATTGACAGGTTATAGTATAGGTCAAAAATAAATAAGTAAATGAATACTCAATATTTGGCATTTCCAGAAGTGACGAATAAATTTCTGAAGCTATACACTAACTACTTTCGTTTTCTTACAAAAAAAACAAAACGGAAAAGAATCATGATTTTCGTGCTCAAACATAAGCAATGAATAAAGAATGTTTCAGGTTTTTTTTTCTAAGTTCTTAAAGGTTCTTAAACTTTTATTAAAGATCTATTATGCCAAAGGCGTTTTTAAAAAAAATAAAAACTAGGAAAAGAATAAACGTATAAAATTGTCGGTTTTAAGATTGCCGTGACAGAGACTGACTTGTGATATTCTTTATGTGCATCGTTACAAATTAACACTCAACCTAATCTTTAAAAAAACGATTGTGTTTTTAATTTGGAATCGAAATAGCCAAAATGTTTACTTTATATCTTTTGAGAATTCAATTTACATTTTTGTTTCGCAAATTCAACGGCCTGAAACTAGACTAGCAATTGCAATAAAATAGGGCTGGTTGACTGCTGGATACGATAAAATAAAATACGGTAGAAAAAAGGAAAACTCGTTATTTTACTATTCCAAGGCCTAACGGGTGAAAAAGCCAAAGCCAAAGCCAAAAGGTACACTCCTCCTCAAACCCGATCCAAGACCGGTGGTATAAATACCGCTCGGTGGTTGAATTTGAAGTAATCATGGTACGTAGACGTGCTGTCGCTCGTCGAAGACGCAGAAGACGACAGCAACGAGGACGAGGTTTACGACGTTATGTTCCTCCTCGGCGACGACGCCAAAAAGGAAAGGGAGTAGACGTACAGAAACTATTGAACAAGACGGGGATCGAATTTCACGTGCCCAGCTATCAATTCTTGGGACCCGGAACCCATTTAGAGAAACGTTTGTAAAACTATATTCACTACTTTCGACCAATGAGAGGAACTGAAAATGGTACGTAGTAAAAGGCTCTGTTAATCTCTTTGAGCCCAGCAGTGGATCCCAAACCTCACTGAGCCCATGAAGCGGATTTTAGCTCTGCCAAAGCTCTGATCTGGCGATCAGTGTGAAAAAGGGCGTGGTAGACTTCATGGTATTGGGCCAACTATTTTGTTACGTTATTAGATTTGGATGACCTCATACAAAAATGTAATAACACTATACTGACGTCTTCAATGATAGTGGTAATAACATCATCTATCGCACCATTTATTACGTCATAATTCAAGTTATTGATTGACAAAGACATCGGCCACGTTACGTCTGCAGCCAGGTTTGATATTGTTATCATATCCTTTTTCTTTTAGTTAACGTTCTTTGTTATCCTCTTCAAAACGAGATCGTTAGTCACTTTTTTGCAGAAGAAAATATACTCGATGAGTACAAGTATTTGTATTCCTTTTGCCTTGCCTTACCTCGTCTTCTATGTGCCCACACACAAAAATACTTGTTATCAAAAAGAAGAACATATTAAGGACATATTCTAGAAATGTAATTATTCGATATAAAGTTGTTACATACGGGTTGAAAACAACAACAATGACTTTATTTTTACATAAATAAAACCCACACAAAAATTAATACTGCTTACGTTGGAGCCAGTTAACTCTTGTTGACGATGAAAAGTTAAACACTAAAGAATAAAAAAATAGTCAACACGACGTATATAAGTTTAAAGAAAACAACTATATTTCGGCTGGCCAAACCAGCCTTCTTCAGGTTGAAGAAGTATAGTTGTTTTCTTTAAATTTATATACGTCGTGCTGTAAATAAATGCTGCCCTTGCATTAACGCCACCCTCCAATAAACGCCGTACTAGAATAAATGCATCATGATTTTAATAAACTATGTGACGTTTATCGAATAAATACGGTAATCGAACCATTGACACAAATTCGTTTTCATATGAAAAGATATTCCAGATGAATGAAAATTTTTGCTTTTCATTTTCTTTTTTCATATTTATACACTCTGACGACTGGTTTCAGTATTAGATCGTGATGTTTAAATGCTGAACAACTATGACAAAATTAAAACAAATTTTAGCATTTACTTGTCAGTTTAGACCAGAGCACACAAACACTGCAAAAGAAGAAAAACAATTTTAAAAGAATTGTGAAACTATCTAGAAATTACGCCCGACGTGCGGCAAAGTCATTCCGGACCCCAATACGAACAAACAAAATATGTTTTGAGCACAGACCAAAGAAAAGGATGATTACCCCTTTAATCAGAATTAAATGATATTCAGGAGAAAAAAATTGTGTTTTGAATGATTTTACGCATCTTTGTGATGGTTTGTTAGTCATTTTCTTCAACTCTGCCAAATCTCGTTGCTAAGTAACCATCAAGAATTTTGTTTTCAACCAAGAAAAAATTTCCGGGTAGTTTGAAGATTTGAAAGGAACCCCGTGTCCTATTGTTGTTTCTCCTTAGCTTGTAATAGTTAACATCTAGCTAAATTTTCATAAATAAAAATAAATAAAAGAATAAAAAAGATTTTTTAATATTACAAAAGATACTCTAGTTTAATTATAAACTTTTACAATCTTTTAGTATCTGGAAAAGTTTAAGCATATAGCACTGTTGCTGAGACGTTACTGTGATAAAATGCCCGTATACTGATTGTATTGTCTTGCCATTGTTTCACGGACGTTGTAATTATTTGATAGGAAAATCCAGAAAATTTTCATCGCCACACTGTTCTTCGACAGATGGATTCATTCATTGAACAAATTCTTTATTATCATTTCATGTGTCACTATTGGCTTATTTTCCATTGTTTAATCGCTGTGCTGCCCATCAATAGAAAGATCAAAATCCAATTACAACATTTATCAAAGCCTTCTCTTTTTGTTCATTGCAATTACTTCAAAAGATTAGATGTCAGCACATCTCGCGCGTTGTTTTGATTATAGGTTTTGTCATCAGGAATAAGGAACACTGTAGGTGTCACTATGCACACCACCCGCCAAATTCTCACGCGCTTAGCGTAGCTCTACTTCTCTTTTACAAGACACAGCAGTCATACCATCTCCACCATTGCAGCAAGGGTGTAAAAAAATCCAGTCTTGTACTTTGATACACGTAAAAGTTCATGATTGGCTTTGGCAGAACACGTGTAAAAACCCGAAAGTTTTTCAACTGAGTCACAAAGTGTAAAATTTCTGACAGTTGTTGAAATCACTGAATTGCAAGCACCACTCAAACAAAGTTATGTTTAATAACGCAACATAGTTAAATATCCTTTTAATACTGATGTTAAGGCTCATTAAATATTGACTTAACAGATTTGGATAACATTTTTACAACTTCAGTTTTTTATTTCTGTTTCACTTCTCCGAGGCTGTGTTTCAAAATCCCCTGCCAGTAAGGGAATTAAGAAATGTTCAAATGAAAGTAGATATTTACAGATTATGCTGTTTAAGGTAAATATAACATAGTTGGCAGGAATTTAAAACAACTTTCATCTTGCTTAGTTTTTTAACCAACCGCAAAATTTACATTACAATAGATTTTGTTTAAATATAATCATACACGACGTATCACTCTTTATTAAAATACAGGCTTTTTAAAGTTTCTATATTTAAGGGTTGTAGATTAAAGAATTTTTTGTTGTAGGGGAAGTCCAATAAAGTATTGAGAAAACTATTTTTTTTCTCACTCTTTGAACACTTTCGGTACAAATAACAATTATCAAAAACTTCGAATTAACAAATAAAATCAAGTGAGCAGTACATGCAACTAAAAATAAAAAGCGTCACAAAAAATACTAAACAACCATTTACTGTAAACAGCATGCTGGCGTTCTGAATAAGCTAAAAATTATATGAGGTAAAAAAATTACTTCTTCATGGAAGTTTTAATCAGGATTGTGCAATGTGGTCAAATGTTTTACAACAGTTTAAGGTTTTAACAATCTTTAACAAAATATTTTGATTAATTAAACATATAAGAAGAAAGTATATTAGATTTTGCAGTCTGTGGGAAGCGCTTAGTAAAACTACACAACCATACGAGAGTACACGAGTACACTGCACGTGTTTGCGTGGCTAGTATTGTGGCTAGGGTCATTATCTCGGGGCTTCACTCAAAAACAGGCAGCTTTGGTCGATTGATTAATCTTTGAATATTGTTGGTTAGATGCACACCATCCTTTAAATGACATTGTCACGAGTTTCAATTAGAAAGCGTGAGAAAATGGAATGTCAGATGTGTAAACGTGTTGGACCAATTGTGTCCCATAAGGGCTCGACTCGTGTTTTGTGTTCTGGGATATAGAATAAGTCCCTAAAAACTGCATGCATTTCAAAACGTCAATTATTTAAAAACCAAGGCTGCAGTCGTGCATCCTTTGTTTTAATGAAACAATGGACTCTTTTTTAAAGAACGTGTTGCGATGAGAAAGCCAAACTTCTACAAGGAAAGTATTAACAAGACGAAGGAGCAAAGGTTTCCTGTGTGACAATCTCACACGCCCATTTTGGTCCCTATTTCTGTTCTCTATAGATTACAACTTCTGGCCAAGTAGAAGAGCTTTGGCTGTTAAAACCAATGAAGACAAAACTAAGTAATACACATTTATAACTAATTTCATTTTGGAGACGTCACAAAGAAAGCTACTTGGGTAAATACGTATTCACTTTTCGGCTATTTTTGTTATTTTAATTAGGAAACCTGGCTTTGAACTTTTGTTCTATGAAATTTGTCTGTGATTGCACTCAATATCAAAGCTATGAAAGAAAGATAATAAAAAGATTTATATTTTGCTTGCTGTTTTAATTACCCAACGTGTGCTTATTGAGAGTAGAGAAAGAGAAATCTGAGTACACGTTTTGTTAGTGAGAATGTTGGAAGATGCCACTAAAATGCTAATTAGTTCGTTTTTCAACTCTCTTCAAACTGAAGAAAAAATTGTAATAATTCAGAACATAATGGAAGAAACTCTAAGGCTGAAAAGTTTCCTGTATAATTTTCAAGAAAAAAAAGTTAAAATAAAGGATTCTCTCAAAGTTTTCAATTTTCTTTAAAAAACCGCGCATGCGCAGAACAATGGGTAGATTAAGTGCTGGCATTGAAAAAGTTCAAACTAAACACGCTAGTATTTACTGGTTCAGGCTGCTGGAGAAAATCGCTCTAAAAACAACAAAAATGACAAAGTTATCAACTTAACAGCTAGAAAACCGTTAAAGTGGTTGTTATCTTGCAATCAGTTATACCTGAAATCGATTAAATGTCAGAAAGCTGGTGACAAGAGAGCATTAGACATCCATTACTTTTGTGGAGTTGAGGCGTTTCCAATTTCGTCTGTGCTCGTGCAAGAGGTCTTTGGTGCCCAAGGTTTTTGTAGGCTTTGTTTTGCTTTAAACCGAATGTCATGCTGGGAGAGAAGTACATCACATTGATTAGAGTAAAAGTAGTCAGAAGAAAATTGAAAGAACTTAGAACATTAATTTATAAACTAAAAACCAATGCTACATAAGTACAATATGGGTTGTTAGCTTTCCCATGTTCGTGATCTGAATTTTACAACTAATAAAGGATTTGCTATAACCTGTCTTAATTACCTTATGAATACAGTGTGTCAGCGCGTGAAATATCTTCATTATCAACAGATATTAGATGGCTGTTTATTCCAAAGTGGGGCTATTGTAATCTGGATAAGTGACGCCCATTCCTTCGAAATGTATAAAAATACAGTATATTTGAATTTCGTTTCATTTGCATTGTCCTCTCGTGTAGTACACAACGAAAACGTATAAATTTTATTTTTGATAAACACAACGAAAGGTAAGTTAAGTTGCATTTCAATTTATAACTTGTGTATTTGCTCGATTTTTATCACATATTCAAACAGGAGCCATTAGCCTTAAATTCCATTCCTACTGGAGTATTAAAAGAAGTTGTTTCCGAATAATTAAAAGTACAAGCTTACACATTTAAGCATTATGGCACTAGTACCTAGTTTTACATTTGATGACCTAGAGAACACAAAGCACTTATTTATCACAAATACATGAACTATAAATTCAAAGTTAGCAGTTCAGAAATTCTAAATATTCAAAGATTTCATTTTTTGTTTGCTGTCAGATTGAAATGGCAGGACTTTTTGCTTCAGAGGGCCCATTGTACGGCGAAGAATCATATGGAAATCAAGTTTTTTACCAACAGGAATACTCTCGAGAGTTTCCACCTTATTCACAGTATGTTGGAGGCCATTTTGAACTTTTTCAGGGAAAGAACTGCAATCAGCAGTTAAACGGCAGCTCTCAGAAAAACGTTCATTTTCGTTCTGGTGATATTTCAGTTAGCGGAGGCAGTGAAAGCAATTCGCCGGAAACCACCGAAGACTATCAGTGCTTTCCAGATGAAATTTTGGAGCTAGCAGATATTACTGAAAATACATGTCAGGCAGACATGAGGGACATTACAGATACAAATAGTTTTGAAAGGAAAACCATTACGATACAAAACAATGATGACTGCATTACCGGCACAGCGCCGGGCACGTGGATGAAGTCTCATAAGGATTGTGACAATGACACAGCGCATGCTCAAATTCCTATCGAGCCAATGAAAAGAGTTCGCAGGCTTCGCGCCAATGACCGCGAACGGCGACGAATGAGGTCTTTAAACCGAGCTCTGGAAAGTCTAAAGAAATGCATTCCTGTTCCAAAAGGTAAAAGAAGAGTTACAAAACTCGAAATTCTACGAATAGCTTGTAACTACATTCGCTCGTTGTCAGACACACTAAATGGAGACAACACTTCCGTTGATGCGGGACTAAGAAAGCGATCACGGGCAGATGCAGTCGTAAATGGATTTTCAATTGCACAGAGATTGGAAATTCTTTCCAGCTCTACGCCACGTATATAGAAATGAAACGAAAGTGTGAATATTGTACATATTGTTAAGACTTGAACATTTGTAAGACGAAACTATTTGAAGTTTAATAATGTACAAAGACAAATTTCTTGATTTTTTTTACCAAAATTGTTGTTGTGTTACTTTTGTCATGTTGATGAACTAAAATGAATTAACAACAGCTGCTCAAAGTTCGCTTTCCAAGTACTGTTCCTTAAGAAATTAAACTAGTTCTAAACTTTTAAATAGTAAAAAATTATTTAGTTTCTGTGTCTCCTAATTTGTTTGGATATAGAAACTTCAAAACTTTATTTGCGAGTGAGCAAAACGCTTCCCATCTTATGTATCCATAACATTTCAGTGCTTCTCACTCGTATTTAAACTCGAAATTTTCTATTTCCAATGTTGATTTGTTTTTATGATAAATACAATTGCCAGTCTTTGTTATCTCTTGCGGTCTTAGTTCTTGTGCCACGAACTTTACCTGAGTAAGATTGTTTGTAAAGAAGACTATAGCTAGGTTACAGTCGTTAGTATTAATTAATACGTACAGTTTCAGTCCCGCTTTCCAGAAAAGTAAGAAATTTTATAAGAGGTTTTTAATCAAAACAAATCCTCGTAAACAAAAAAAAAAAGTTTTACTTTCTCACAGAACATCATTCAAAAGGGACTTTTCCAATACTGACTTTTTGCAAATTGTTAAACGCTAGTTCTTTTGAGCTGATCAAGAGCGCCGCAACTTTTCACCTATCACAATGGCTACACTAACAGATTCACTCATAAAGTCAAAATAACTGGAAACATTTTTAGCTGTATTCTTCAAAGCTGAGAAATTTAATAGAACAACAAACTGAAGCTTAACAGGTGACGGCTAACTTAAGGATATAACAATTGTTTTCATAGTTATTAGTTCGAAATTACCTGAAATCTTCTGTTTGGAGATGAGTCATTGAACAATGCAAAATTTCAGAAATTACATGTATTCTATAGAGGCTGTATGTAAAACCTTTTAAATTCCGTTCTTGTATTGTTGTAAAAATTAGTACAATACTCAACGTTGAGCGTACAAACGCTACACGTTGTTAGAGACAATTTACCCTGCACTTTTTGCTCTTCTAAATATTTGCACGCCTAAATAATGTTTTTACATTTGTGTTAAGTTGTCTGAACACCTGCAATTTCGAATGTCCACGAATGCCTTTCACGACTCGCAGCAGGGACTCGATTATTGCTTATTAAACTGATTAAAGTCGCGTATAATATTAGATTCTTACAAGAAATCAGAAGAAAGATAAATCCGTATTACGGTATTGTTTTGACATGTTTACTGTAATAAAAGACTGGTTTAAGGTCAGATTCTGTTCTTTCTGCTAGGTGAGATTTTGCACTCCAGGTTCAACAATTGAATGACTGATTTTATGGAAAACCATTCCGGTAAACTAAGCAATAAACTAACAGAACTATTAAGACATTTAGCAGCTTTAAAATAAATTATAAAATTATAAAATTCATTTTAAAACAAATAGGATTTTAAATAACAATTCCAATGCTGAAACCTACAGAAATAAAAAAGAGAATAAGAAATATTCAAAAAGCGATCTTCCTCAAAACAACGGAATGTCCGATCGAGTAAACACACCAACGTTATTTTAGATTTTCTAAAAAAAAACCCCGGCACATTGTTATAAAGAATTACTGGTGCGATTAAAAAACTTTAATACACCCGATTAAGAAAATGCAGTCTGTTAATTTGTCTGGTCGGCTGCGGGTTTTACGGTCTGTCGGTCTTGCTAAGAGTTACAAAGCTCAGTGCAGCTGACTGAATGGCGGCTAATTTGCATCACGTGCATTTTCTCTTTTGAGGGTAAATCCAATTGAGATTAATTATCCGTCCCTTCCCACCGCTAAAAAACAGAAATAAACCCGTAACTACAGAGACGTTCCAATTACCGAAATAACAAAACTGCCATTGAATCGTTTGACTGTTTC
>JAPEIX020036206.1:0-11965 GCA_026122405.2 Zoanthus sansibaricus
TTGAATCCAGGGTGCTATTCACTTTTAACTACCCCCCCTCCCCCCCTCTAGTTTGGACAAAAAAAGAATTATTTTTTTCATGTGTACTCCCTCCTTAAAACACTTACTACAGCTTGATTGCGCTAGTAAAACATCAGCATGACGCTCAATTAAAAGGCTACTCTTCAAAAATATTCAAGTAAATTCAAGCGAACTACAAAAGGATAACATGTTGTCAATGTTCTGTGATGTTTCAATAATAATATATAATTATGTGAAATGCCAAACAAATGGCAAAATGTTCTGTGTCCGCAGCATCCATACTAGTATTACATTATTACACGCACTACCTATAATTTTTGTCCGAATGTAAATAAATGCTATCATCCTTACCATTAAATCTACTTTTACATAAAGCATTTACTATCATATTACCATAACTAACAACCGCTTTTGTCCTACTGCCACTACAGTTGTCATTAACGTTATTATAACCGTAACTGATGCAAAAATTATCTAAAATATTTAATACAATAAACATAATTTTAATAAATTACGTTGTGTATATTTTTAGAGTAAATGACCCCTGGGAATTTCCTCGAGCGCAGCTGATTGTTCTTAACGCTATTGGTAAAGGTGCCTTTGGGGAGGTGTTTAAAGCTGTTGCAAGAGGTCTTGAAGATGGAGAAGAGGAGGTGTTTGTTGCTGTAAAGAAAGCAATGGAGGATGGTGAGTTGTGGTGTTGTTTTTGTCATGGTTCAGGTGACGACTACTATTAGTTATTCATTTACTTACTTCATAGTTTGTTTATTAGAACTCGTAAAAATTTATTGTGCTTTGCGATATTAAAAAATATTGTATTTCTATCCATATAGAAATATAATGCCACAACAATTGGTTTATCCTTTTAATTTCAATAAATCCTATGCTATGGTAGAATTTCCGGGACCTTACAATGTTATAGGAAGACCTCATTATGCGTGTCCTTCTGAGTTTCCTGATAGAAGATTGGGGTAGAGATGTTAAGACCCTCGATGATGCCGGTGATTTAACCTGAGACCTCTCAATTTGCATTTGAAGATCTTAGCAATGAAACATAGTTGCACTTACACCGTTACTAGCATTGACTTTAAAAAAAAGATTTTTGCGTTTAGCCACCAACCTTCTTATATTGAGAGACTTTTTGCGGGTTAGAATATTTATAATAGATCATAAAAATGAGGTTTCAAGAATGTTATTTTGTATTTCGCAATTGCTTGATTTGAGCTGCTATAGAAGAGACCTAATATAAACGGTGATGCACAGTTTAATTTTGTTTTAGTCTCTACGAGTATTAAATGCTATCTTTTTGTCTTTTCTGGAGGCCTTCCGAGGAGGACTCTGATGCCGCTTTGTCGCTCTTTTCCGACCTACCTGAACATAGCATATTTTGCTGGTTACAAATGTTCATTTATTTTTTCGCATTTATGTTAGAATACAAATGTTCTTTAAGTAATTGTAAACTGACATTTTTGCGTCCTGTAATTTTGTTCAGATTAAAAAGTAAGCACCCGTAAGATTGTTAATAGAAGATAAACCACATATATTAGGTTTTTGAATAATTCCGAATGTCTTAAAATTGACTCAAAGCATGAATCAATCTGAAAAAAATCGAAAGTTATGATTGACTAATTCGTCATGTTGTTATGAAAATAGTAAAAATAAAAAGATGTCAAAATTAAAAAAAAATTGGATTGTTGCTGTTTCAAATTAAATTGTCTCTTTTCTCCGGCTGGTTCTGTTGATGTTCTAAACAAGATTGTCTTTACATTCTTTGCAATACCTTGGAGTGATGTTGCTTGTCTCTTAAACTCCTTGGAAGGACTCCATGTGGTGCTAATATTTTGTTATCAGTTTCGTTAAAGGTGGAGTTTTGTCATTTTTTTTATATACATTCTTTTTAATTTTGGAAACGACAGATTCTGTTGCCCGCGATTCTCTCAAACAGGAAATAAAGCAAGGCAAAGCGTTGGGTGTTGAGAGACATCCTAACATTTGTAACTTTCTTGGGTGTATTACTGTCTCAGGTAAGAAACCAGTGAGTAAAACAAATTGCTAACCAGGTACCAATTGTTCAAAAGCCGATTATCACTAACCTAGGGTTAAATGTTTAAAATCCTTGGTCTTGTTTCCTACTATAAATCAGGGTCCAGTTGTTCAAAACCTGATGATAACACTAACCCAAGGTTTGAGTTAAACAACGTTTTTACAACCTAGCCTATAATCAAAAAGAAGTTTAAATTTGTCAAACGCAATGGAGCTTATCTTATTATATGATGCACTATATAGCCTATAACATGGCTTATTATTTAATTTACAGGAGCCTAGCCAGGATTTTTGAGAGGAAGAGTGGGTTCCAATTACTAATTACTAAGATCTCGGAAATACCCAAAAAGGGCAAGCAGATTATTCAATTACTATTCGCTTTTCGTATAGCAAACATAGGACAAAATGAACAATTGTTGGGATAAAATCGCCAAAAATAGAAGAACAACAATTAATAAGGGGGTTCCTGGATGCGAGACGGGAAGGAGGGGGTTCCAAAGCCCCTGGAGCCCTCCCCTGGCTACGCCCCTGATTTATGTTATTAAATGCCCCTCTCACTCTTTTTTAAAGGGGCTATTTTACGCTATTTTATTATTCTTTTTTAACTCCAAATATGTCTTACCCTCAACTTAAATTCAGAAATAATGATCCAGAACTCCAGGTTTCTTATTAAGACCAGATTATAACGTTCGTTCTGTTAACTGTCATTTGTTGCTACGGATGACAAGGATGGAAGTAGATTGAAACTTGAAACATTTAGGCTAAACATTTCAAGTTTTGATGCTATCGCAACAAAAAAAATATCAAAAACCTTATTATGGGTCGTCCTTTTTTAAAACATTACATTAGATGTTCAGCTCACAGTTTATTAGGAACAGTTTGTGCATAAGTAAAACCAGTAAGTAACGATTGAAAACAACAAAATCATTGTTAATTACATAGCTTTCTTAACAAATCGACAGAAACCGTATCTAGGCCAGGGTCGGAATGGGCTTAACTGAAAACTGAGAAACGAGCCAAAATTTTGCTGTTAACTGATACTCAGATCTTTTTTCCTCAATTGGCCTCAATACCTTTATTAGTTTTAGACTTGCACAATGGGACATCTCTGCCCCCTTTCCTCTCCACTCGTCCACTCTATCTCCCTTTCCTTCCTACTCCATCCCTCCCCCCTCCTCCCTCTCTCCCTTCTCCTACTCCTCCTCACCCCCTCTCCTCTCTCCTCTATCTTCCCGTCTGGTGAAGCCAGTTGTGCACATGCGTGTAGGTTCTAGCCAAAACGTGGAGTTCAGTTATGGTGGTTTGTGCTTTCTACGTTTTGCGTTTGCGTAACACAGCGCTGACTAGTAGGGTTCAATAAGCATCGCCTCGTTTACCCACGTCCTTCTATTCGTAAAAACTATTATACGTGTTGAAAGTTATGAAGCAGTTAGCTACCTTGTGATGAAGATTGTATTATCATAATGAAATTACCCCAGATTAATTGAGTCACAAAATTGGCCTCAATACCTTTATTAGTTTTAGACTTGCACAATGGGACATCTCTGCCCCCTTTCCTTTCGACTCGTCCACTCTACCTCCCCTTCCCTCCCACTCGCCCCCCCTTTCCCTCCTACTCCATCCCCCTACCCTTCCCTTCCCTTCTCCTACTCCCCCCTTTCCATCCCCTCCCCTCTCTCCTCTATCTTCCCGTCCAATAAGATAATATCAGCTCCTCCGGAAATGGTTAATCATATTAAGCATTCTTACAGAACCAATAACAATAATTTATGAGTTTGCGGAGCATGGTGATCTCTTGGACCTCCTTCGCCAATGCACTGGGGAACATGAACAGAAACGTTGCCTAAACACTTCGGATAAACCACTGAATGTTGTGACCTGTTACGATCTTACCAAGTTTTGCATCCAGATTGCATCCGGGATGAGCTTTCTCCACTCAAAAGGGGTAAGAACGCAATTGCACAAATTAGTCTAATTGAGAAATTAGTCTAATTGAGATTAGCAGTGGCGCTGTTCTCCAGCATTTCTCTCGGAATATGATATTTACCCTTTGTCATAATGAGAGCGTAGTGCTGGTGGGCGTAGTTCAAATTGAGGTATAGATAGCGCATGCGTATTTAGTAACTAACATAAAACCACTATAAATAAGCATTAAAGCAACACTGGTGCACGTATCTTCCCTTTAATCAAGGAAATAAAAGTGACCCTGAAAATTAGGAGCCATGGGCAACTATTTAATTGGGGCTTTTCGGGCCACATGGTCAAGACAAAATAGCTAATAGCTCTCCTTCCCGTATAAGATTATAAGCGTATATCAGAACCGTTGCTTTCTTAATAAAGCAAAACAATTTTTTGATCTTCAAAGTACGAAGCAAACCATCGTTTTTAATGTCTAATTTCAAGTTTTTTTTGCTATTACATTTTTGGTTCCTATGTGGTGTCCAATTTCAAAACAATTGGACTCCATTTCTAAAGTCAAACAAAACTCTTTTTACACTGTCAGTGTTGTTCTTGATAGACCTTTCACAACAATCCGAAGAATGACAGTGCTACAGAATGGACACATTTGCGTTCACCTAAATTTAAGATGGAGCCTAGTTATTGATCGAAATGTGAGATACATGTGTTGTGTTTTGCAAGCAAACTTAACAAGAATGTTTTTCGTAGCTTTAACTGTGAATTTTTTTTTTTTTTTTTATTATTATTCTCTATATCACTACCTAAGGTATGATGAAGCATTGTAGTCGCCAATTTGGCGAATAACTTTCAGGGGCGTAATTTTGCGCCCCGCAAACTGCCAGGCGGATACACTTGGCCACATTGTCTATAAGCATTCACTGAGTTGCTGGTTTATGGTCTTATCAATCTTTCTGCACAGTCTGAACCAAAGACTCTATAATAAGTCTTGTCGATCTTTATCCTGCGATAGCATTTGTTCCATGTAAGTGACGGCTCTGCACCACCATTGTTGCTGTGTTTGTTGTTGTTGTTGTTGTTATGGTTATTATTATTATTATTATTATTATTATTAATAATAATATTTCGTTCAATCACACGATACGTTGTTAACGTGGTTTGTAGAGTAGGTATCAATCCATGACCTATGGCCTTAGGTGTCTAGTGTTCTTTTTAAGATTATTATTGTTCCCAATAAGGAGGCTTTTTGTAATAATAACGTGCAATCTAGTCCAATTAATTTTTCTTCAACGATGTTTTCAAGTTTTTGCTCAACGTCGCGAGTGCACCAGTGACAATTGGTACGACAATTACTTTTCGGCAGCTCCAGATTTTCCCAATTTCTCTTTTTAATTCTTGGTATTTTTTCATTTTCTCTTGTTCTTTTTCCATCACTTTTGTATCAAAGGGGCACGCGAAATCTATATTGTTGCTGTTATTATTATTGATGATAGTATTATTACTGTTGTTGTTTTATAAATATAATAAGAGCAAAAACTTATGGAATTCATAGAGACTATGGGGTGAAACGTCTCACTCATTATTCAAAAAACGTGTCTCTTGCTTTTTTAAAACCAAACAGATTATTCATCGCGATCTCGCTGCACGTAACATTCTTGTAGCTGAGGGTTGTGTCTGTAAAATAACTGATTTTGGCCTGGCACTAGAAAGAAGTCATGGTTACGCCAAGGAGGCCAAGAAGGTAATTGTTGATCTTTAATGTGTTTCAAGTTTGTGTTTTATAAGATGTATACGGAATGCTCTCAATGATTAAATATATTTGCAAAAAGTTCAGCTAGTCTTAAAAATTGAGTTAAAATTAAGCAAAAAGTTAAATTTTCTGATTTATTGTCTTTTGCTTTCATGCTTATTCGTTTCTAATAATCATTAGTATAAACCTACTAACGGTCTAACACGCATCCTTCATTCTGATTGGCTACTCTGCTGAGGTCTATTTGTGATGGCCTACTAGTAGAGAAAAGATGGCAGATCAAATAGTGATGATCCCCATTTTGCTATAATATCCGAGAATTTAATCAATAATTTAACTTGCACATCCTTTTTTGATTGATTGGTATAGGTTTATACTAAAACAATTAGACCTCTCAGCCTCATGGACTACAAGTTTGAATAGGCCATTTGGCCTATGGCCTTATGGGCTATTGATTCGTAGTCCATTCGATATCGAGATCAAATTATTATAAGTATATACCTACAAAAAGGTTCATTAACAATCATGAAATAGATTTTTAAAAGCGTTAAAGTCCATATTTATTTAGTCTTTGCAAACTTTCTTCCAAACTTTGAAGCTAGGATCTATTTGTTGTTTTTGGTTCGGCAGTCTTTTTGCACTTCATAGGTTAAATGCAACGTCAAATTAAGAGGCTTCTGTCATCCTTGCAATGTCATAAAATTTATATATTATTATTTTAGAATAAAGGAATAGCTCAGATACTGATTTTCAACTTTGGGTAGAGACTGAAGTTTTTCCTCTCATCATCACATTCCCTAAATTCCTGTTTCTTTCCTTGTATTAATGTTTTTTTGCCTTAACGATAATATCCTCCAGACGAACTTGATGCTGACTGATATGGCCAAGAAGGGTAGCAAAGTCTGGAAAAAGAAGTACAAGCTGTATCACTGGTTAGTTAACCGCTATGGTAATTAATCCTTTACATGCTAGACCTTTGAAACCAAAAATTTTAATTTTCATAGAAAATAAAAACTTCAGAATTAGTCAAAACCATTGACGTTCCTAGATTATACTTGCAAAGACATAAAAAATGAATGATCATTTAATAAGGTTTCATCAACAGGTTCAAAAGTAAAGACAATTTTAATTTATATGAAATCATTTTTAGCAGGACAAGGGTTAAATGTAAACTTCAGTAATTCAGTTTTTACAAGTTTGGTATTGCAGTCGTTATACAAATGTTTTTACAAAATTGTTTGTCATTAGGTTTGTTCCCATTAGGGAAACATTTACTAAGGCATTGTTTACATGATTCCAAATCGGGTTCTGTTCCCTTCCATCCAGTGTGCCACATGTTCAAGTATGCGATTTATTTCATGCCATAATAAACTCGCCTGTTGATAACATTAAGCTGGAACAACCTTGCTTTCAGATTTTGTTCTGGATTGAAAATTTCACGAATATTTTTAGATATCATGTAAACAAATGCATTGATTTGTATGGAACCGGAATGAGCACCACCTAACTAAAATTTGAATTTGAAATTCTTCAAACCTGACTTGTTTAAGACTGTCAAATGTTTTTCGCCATTTGAGAAATTGAAAGTCTATAAATAGTTTTGTTTCTAAAGTCCTTACGGTTGTATTTTGGAATTTTCAGCATGTGAAAAAGCACAGTACATGTGTGTTTGCTGGAGATGCTACTGTTTTCTATCGAAAGAGTTATTTGTTTCCTAGTTGCTTTCCCATGAATTGGGGGATGACCCCCTTGAGGCCAGCCTCTGTATTGTTTTACTAGTTGACCACCTCTCAAAGTCAGCCATTGTATAGCTTTTTTTGACCCCTACTTGAGGTCAGTGTTTGTATAGATTTGCTTTTTTGACCTCCTGTCTTGAACAGCTCCCATGTGTCTTTGTATTTTGAGCCCATCTCGAGGTCAGCCCCCATATAGCTTTGCATTTTTTACCCCCTCTCGAGGCCAGCCCTCATACAGCTCTCCCTTTTCACCCCTTTTCAAGGCCAATCCCTGTATAGTTTGCCCTTTGACCCCGTTTTGGTCAGTTCCCATATAGCTTTAACTTTTGACCCCTTTTCGAGGCCACTCCTTCAATAGTTTCGCTTTATGAACCCCTGTCATGGCAGTCCCCATATACCTTCGTATTTTGACCGCCTCTCGAGTTCAGCCCCCATATAACTTTGCCTTTCAGTCAATAATTCATGTTCTTCATATCATTACAGGAACTTGATTACTATAGCAATATTTTATGCACTGCCAGTTGTTCAACTTGTTGTCACTTATCAGCAGGTAGGAAAATAATCCTCCAGTAGACTGACAACACCTTCTTTGAATCTTTGGCCTCTGCTCCTATTGTTCGTGCTTAGGTACTTTCATGCAATGAGAAATTGGAAAAAAATCTGATCCCGAGATGGGATTTGAACCCGGCTGCATCTTGATATTCTTTGGTGTGCCAGTTACTTGTCTGTGTAACCATGTGATGCAATTCCAGTAATGACCCTTACTCACCACAGAGTCTCCAGTAGCTCATTGGTTAGATCTTCCATCTAAATCATAGAGGGTTGTGGGTTCAAATCCATCTGGGGCTGGAATATTTTTTCCGAGTTCTCCTTGCATTTCATATCATATTATTCAATATTGTCCCATCTTTGTTACTTTCGAAAATAAAATTACGTTTCTTGAGCTTATAATACAAAATAAAAAGCTTATTAAAAGAAATAGGGGTTAAATTTGAACCTTTTCGACTATTGGGTCATCTTCAGATAAAAGCGCAAAAGAAAAACTACTTTTTACTGAGTCTAGGTTATTTCTCTAGGAAAAAATTTTGCGAGGAAGAAGTTTAGTTCCTGAATGAAAAGTCCCTTACGATCTTTCTCTTGAAAACATTTTGTGTTTTGAAGAGAATCTTTCAGTTTAATACGTGGTCTGGGTCCTTTTGGAGGTGGCGTACTGACTCATATTTTTGTTTTATGTCATTGTGTTCTGTATTTCTCACTTTGAAATTCTTCATCCCTCCACCGAGAATAGGATCTTAAGAAAAGAGGACGTCGACGCCGGCAAAGAACAATAATGAATACAGTAACTGCATGATGGAATGCACCGAGTTGCGCACCTGCACCGATTTGTCGCTAAAATTACAACGTGAACAGACCTTTTTTAGAGTTATTAGAACTATGAGGACGTAATAGAAAAAACTTTCTTTGTATTTGTTTAGCTTCACAGAGATGAACCCGATAGTGTGGGGTATCCTCTAGATTAGCCCTGCTTACTAGGATGCCCCATACTCATCTTAAGTTTATGTTTTCATCCCATTTTTATTGTATTTTCCTGACATTTTATAAATATATTAATTTTGATTTTGTGTGTACTTTCTCAGGGTTTTCCTTTTCAAATGAAGTAGCAGTAGATGAATTTTGAACAGGCGGAGAAGTTGGGCGTGATAGCACAATCTGTTCCATATTTATTATCAACACTTGCATTCTTGTCTGCAAGGATGTTTTTGTGTTAATAACAGTTGTCTATCAAGTTTGTTAGCAATGTCATTATTAATAATACTAATAAATCTATTCCCAACTCCAGTCTTCTAGCTACACGTAAATTACCACTGCAAAGTCAGTACTTAATTACTAATTCGGAATGGGAAACAGCTCAGATCTTGATGAAATAGCTTATTCTTAAGTGGGTTTAAAACTGGAGTACCAACAGAAAGAAAGGCTCAGAGTCTATTGTAGATATTGATTAGCCTGCATTTTAGATTAATTTGTGTTATGGAGCACAGTGTACATCATCATATCAAAATTAATTCCAAGGCAACTTAAATTAATTGATTTTTAATACTGTAAGGCTAGTCATAATATTGAGAGAGTCTTCAGTCTGCACTCAATAACTGCTTGTCCACATGTCCACACTTATAGTCACACTTGATAACTCTTGGTTAAAAAACCAGTTTTTACAAGATCTTAGATCCACAGTCCACATTAAGATAACCCAGGGTCCAAACAGTAATGAATCAAAAAGAGGAAACAAAGACTCTCCTAAATTATACAGTACAGTAGGTAGTAAGTATTACATTTATTTAATAGTAATTACTCTAATTGAGATCTAATTGAGATAGATTACCTTTGGATTTTGAAGCCACATTTCAATCCTCTGTGAGACAAGAAGTCGCACTTGGTTATATCCACAGGCAACAGTCAACAGCCTTAATAAGTTGCGAGAGATGTTTTCTACAGTCTGTCGTCTTGTCAGCTGATCTCGAACAAGATCTAAGATGTAACTCTGGATATTGTGCTTCACAGATGATGAAGTGAACCTCAAATGAAAAATATTAAATCCATTTTGGTTGAAACATTCACTAAGTGAAATATTTTTTATAGAACATGATAAAAAATGAAAATGCAAGAACTTGGAAAACCATAACCATTGCCCGCATGTCAATCTTCCTAGTTACTCTATTGGTCTCAGATTGATGATAAAAATAAACTGGTTTGAAAAAACACTGTCTTGCAAAAAAAAAACGGTTTTGAAAAAATTTGATCCAAAATTTAAAATGAAACCACAATATACTCATGCTCATTTGCTTTGTGTTGATTATTGTAAAATACATAAAGTAAAACATGGTCTTGAAGTGTTTCTTCAATATTACTAACATCAAGTAATAACATATTATTTATAATTATAATGATGATTATTACCTCTGTGTTACAGTACTAGACTCATCCTCCAGTGTTGAAGCTGTTTCCAGCTCTTCAAGAACAATATCTTTATCTTCCTTTGCTGATGAACCTGCTCCAAGTGGAGTACTTGATCCTGAAGAACTAGAAGATCCACTAACTGTTCCTGATGCAATAGCTGGGGGCTGTTCTGCTGGAAGAGTTTTACCCTGAGCTGTGTCAGTTGATTGGTTGTTAGAGGACATCTTGGTACCAAATGCTGTCAAAATGTTGTCAATGAAAATTCGACAGTGCTCATTGTCTACCCAAATGCGATCACCAAGAGCATCCTCCACGTAGACCCTTACAAATGATTCAGGCCAGTGATCATCATCTTGAAAGGCATACATTAAGATGTTACATGCCATGATAGCCACAAGAGCATTGACGTTTTTGTTCGTCTTAATATTCAGGGACACATCTCTCTTTAGGATGCCAATTAATGCCTAGAGATTGCAAGCAAAGTATATATCACATAATTATTATAATTTTATTGAAAAGTTTGTACTGTATCTTGAGCATCTGAAAGCTTAAAATACTAAAAGACGTTATACTGTACAGCAAATGTACTTAAACTTTAAAAATAAATTTTCAACCACTATCTGACCTTCGCCAGAGTTAAAATATGCTCAATGTTTCATGAGGCAAAAGTTAAGCATTTTGCTTCACAAAGACTTTGTAGACCCAAGGGAGTTCTTTTCTTTCATTAATAGAATTATCTGCCTCAGAATGCTAAGACTCCAAAAATTGTCTTTGCCTTAAATTACGGTCTACACAGATCAACAAATAATTATAAATCGATTTTTGTGAACTTGGAATGCAAAATCATCATTTTTAACGTTCTGAAGAAAAATAGTGAAATCAAGTTTTATCCTAAATATTTTGAGGAATGCTATCGACAATTATTTTGATTGTAAAAACTTTCACAAAGTCTAATTGGTTCAAAGGATACATTGACAGATCAAAGCAGTGTGCTCAATGAGAGGTGATAATTTTTGATCACTGACAAAAACTAACAAATTCTCATGATCATAGCTTTTTAACAATCACCTTCAAAAGATCCCCCTCATTTAAAAGACAATTCAATGCATACATTTTTTGGTGATAATACAAACTTATCTCAGAATATTAGAAATACAATAAATTTTTACTGTACATGCATATTTTTTAAGCAAAGCCGACCTGTTGCCTGACAGCAAAGCACAACATTATTAGACATTCAACAGGCCTGTCGATGAAAAATTAAATAGGTGTGTGATCATTTGCTCATCTTTGCTGACCAAAGCATATGATGACGTGCAGTGAATTTAAGAGCGACTGTCTGTAAAAATTGAGAAGTGGCGGCACGGCTTCAAAAATCGAAATTCTTGATATTTTGCCTGAATGACATTTATGGGGAACTATTTTCGAAAATGTTATCGAATCTTTCTGAAAATCAGTAGTTTTCTAGAAATCCAGAAAAACCGAAAACTCGTGTTTACCTTAATTAAATATGCAAAATTTAAGCTCAAAGTTAAGGAAGTTT
>JAPEIX020036299.1:0-19103 GCA_026122405.2 Zoanthus sansibaricus
ATAGCTGCCAGCCAGAGTTGTTCCGCTAAATGTAGCACCGTTGTGAAACCAAAGCACAATTGGAAGATTTTTGGCCGAGAGATTCCGGTAAGACTGCAAGGAATTGGAAGGATGAAATCTCTTGCAAACAGATTTCCATCACACGGACATTTAGCCATCTGCCGCGTCGGCGTGTAAGTTCACTATCCTCTGTTTGTTGTATCAGCCAAGTGGCTCCGCCCAGGCGGAGAGATCCTAAATCAAGGCCCTTCCCATTCAGTTTAACTGAGTCATCAATGCCTAGCTCCAACATCACGCATCGAAACCTCGAGCGAAGAGTCTGCCCTGATTGCGGCCACAGACGCTGATTTGGGCGAAGATTCGAAAATGCCACATGTATCACCTGAAATAAATCAGGGATGTCCAGTTTTGCGTACTGGTGACGCGCAACCGTGAAGCGCGTCTTGGGTTCTTTGAGTGACAGGAGCGCGAAGCTATTAGTAAAGTTTGTATCCACGGGCAGCAGGAGGTCGGATCTCAAGGCCTGAGCAAACTCACCAACCCGCAACCCGCAAAAATAGTTGAAGAGTTTGTTGACGACCAGGGAAGAAAAGTCAGCAGAATCGTAAGGCGCGTAGTAACTACAAAGACCATCAGGGTTGCTACAGGAGAAGAGGTACCTCAGGAACTTCAATCAATTGATGTTCCTTCAGATGAACCAATAGAGGATTTGGAACAAGAGCCCCCCACAGAAGATGTAGTTGAAGAGTTTGTTGACGAGCAGGGAAGGAAAGTCAGGAGAATCGTAAGGCGCGTAGTAACTACAAAGACCATCAGGGTTCCTACAGGAGAAGAGGTACCTCAGGAACTTCAAACAATTGATGTTCCTTCAGATGAACCAGTAGAGGATTTGGAACAGGAGCTTCCCACAGAAGATGAAGTTGAAGAGATTGTTGACGACCAGGGAAGAAAAGTGAGAAGAATTGTAAGGCGCATAGTAACAACAAAGACCATCAGGGTTGCCGCAGGAGAAGACGGCACCCAGGAACTTACAGCAATTGATATTCCTTCAGATGAACCATTAGAGAGTTTGGAACATGAACCTCCCACAGAAGATGTAGTTGAAGAATTTGTTGACGATGAGGGAAGAAAGGTCAGAAGAATCGTAAGGCGTATAGTAACAACAAAGACTATTAGGGTTGCTACAGGAGAAGAAATACCTCAGGAACTTCCAACAATTGATGTTCCCTCAGATAAACCATTAGAGGATTTGGGGATCAAACCTCCCACAGAAGATGAAGTTGAAGAGTTTGTTGACGACCAGGGAAGAAAGATCAAAAGAATTGTGAGACGTGTAGTGACAACTAAGACAACAAGAATCACCAATAGACAAGACTCACTTGAAGAGGAACAAATAGTTGATATTCCTCAAACTGAACAGTTAGTAGAAACTGCGCCAACAGTGGAACCACTGGAGTTTTTGGAAACAGGCTCCCCGGTGGAAGATGAAGTAGAAGAATTTGTTGATGATGAGGGAAGAAAGGTGAAAAGAATCGTGAGGCGTGTTGTAACAACAAAGACCATCAGGGCTGTCACAGGAGAAGACGGCACCCAGGAACTTGCAACAATTGATGTTCCTTCAGATGAACCATTAGAGGATTTGAAACACGAACCTCCAACAGAAGATGTAGTTGAAGAGTTTGTTGATGACGAGGGAAGAAAAGTGAGAGGAATTGTAAGGCACGTAGTAACAACAAAGACCATCAGGGTGGCAACAGGAGATGACGGCATCCAGGAATTTACAACAGTTGATGTTCCTTCAGGTGAACCATTAGAGGATTTGGAGCATGAACCTCCCACAGAAGATGTAGCTGAAGAGTTTGTTGACGATCAGGGAAGAAAGGTCAGAAGAATCGTGAGACGTGTAGTGACAACTAAGACAATGAGAATCACCAATAAACAAGACTCACCTGAAGCTCCAGAGTCAACTGACGAGGTAATCGATGCACCAAAAGAACTGTTGGAACCTGAGGATGAAGAATCAGTTAAGCCTTCAACGTTGGTAAGAACAGTGAATCTTCCAGACTGGTTTGAACCAAGGCAGGAAACTGCGACTCTTAAAGATTACAATGAAGAGCTCATATGGGGAACTGCAACAGTGCCACACGAACCAAAGGTTAAGAAAATGTCTGCTGTTGAAGTTAACGAAGAAGTAATCCCTCAGTCCAAACACGATAAACCACCTCATTTTGCATTAGAAGTTTTCGACGGCTCTGCTAACGAAAACGTTCTTCCATTACAACCGGATGATTCAGGACCTTTTGAATTGGTTGATGTTGAAGTCAACATTCAACCAAAGAAAATATTTAAAGGTACACCTGCCAAAGAAGACCATTTGTCATCAAGGGAAGTTGAAAAGAACATTGTCCTCCCTGACTTTGATACTTTGGATAAAGAGAAAGAACCAATTCAGCGTCCACTTTCAGAACCTAAAGAGGAACATTTATTACCGTCAAACCAGAAACCATTAATAGAGTCTGTTAAGCCGTTACAGGTTGATTCCTCTCCTATTTTTCAGAAACAGGATCCATTGTTTCATTCTGTGGAACAAATGGATGATGGTCGAAATATATTACCACAAAATGGAAAAGACACCGTGGAATTGCAATTTGATGAGCAACCATTGAAAGAAAAGGAGAGTCCCCCAGTTTTACCTGAACCTGTAATCGAGTCAAATGAACCTGTTCCAGTTGTGAATACACCTTTTTTTGAAAATCTTCAACCAATTTCTCTCCCTGACCAACCTAAATATGATGTGGAAACTGTGTCTCCCGAAAAATCGGACGATGAAGTTGAAAAAGAAAGTGAAGAGGAAACAGAAGATGAATCTGATGGAGAAGAAATAGTTATTATTGAATTAGGTCGCAAGTACAAACATCCGTCGTGGTTTTATTCTGTTAAAGATGAAAGGTCACCTCGGACTGTGCCTCCACCTGAAGATTTATTCCCCATTGCGGAAACTACAGAACGCCCGTTTTTACCGTCTCTTTCTCCTGAAAAAGAAGAGAACATCTTACCGATCTCTGTAAAAAGAGAGATTGTTGCTCCTGATTTTGATACTTGTGTGGAAGATGAGGGACAAGACAACCTCCCAGCAGAAGACGTGGTTGAAGAATTTACTGATGATAAAGGAAACATCATTAGGAGGGTTGTGAAACGTACTATCACAACCAAAACTGTCTCCATTAGTCAGAAGACAGTTGTACCAAAGGAGTTAACAGTTGAATTACCTACAACAGTTGTAGCTGAACAACCTGTAGAGAGTCAGTTTGAACAAATTATTCCAAAGGAACCATCTGATGAACCATCATTTGAGGACGTTGTCGAAGAATTCACGGATGATCAAGGTAGAAAAGTAAAACGGATTGTGAGACGTACCATCACCACTAAAACAGTGACAGTTACAAGAGAAACAAGAGCTCCAGAGTCAATTGACGAGGGAATCGATGAACCAAAAGAACTGGTGCAACCTGATGATGAAGAATCAGTTAAGCCTTCAACGTTGGTAAGAACAGTGGATTTTCCAGACTGGTTCGAACCAAGGCAGGAAACTGTGACTCCCAAAGATTACAATGAAGAGCTCATATGGGGAACTCCCGCAGTACCACACGAACCAGAGGTTAAGAAAACGTCTGCTGTTGAAGTTAACGAGGAAATAATCCCTCAGTCCAAACACGATAAAACACCTCATGTTGCACTAGAAGTTTTAGATGGCTCGGCTAATGAAAAAACTATTACATCAGAACCAGATTATTCAGGAGCTTTTGAGGTGGTTGATGTTGAAGTTAACATACAACCAAAGAAAACATTTATAGGTTCACCTGCAAAAGAAGACCATTTGACATCAAGTGAAGTTCAAAAGAACATTTTCCTCCCCGACTTTGATAATTTGGATACAGAGAAGGAACCAATTCAGCGTCCACTTGCAGAACCTAAAGAGGAACATCTATTACCACAAAGTGGAAAAAACACCGTGGAATTGCAATTTGATGAGAAACCATTGAAAGAAAATGAGAGTCGTCCAGTCTTCCCTGAACCTGTACTCGAGTCAAATGAACCTGTTACAGTTGTGAATACACCTGTTTTTGAAAATCTCCAACCAATTTCTCTCCCCGAGCAACCCAAAGATGATGTGAAAACTGTGTCTCCAGAGAAAACTGAAGATGAAGTTGAAAAAGAAAGTGAAGAGGAAACAGAAGATGAATCTGATGGAGAAGAAGTAGTTATTATTGAACTAGATCGCAAGTACAAACATCCGTCGTGGTTTTATTCTGTTAAAGATGAAAGGTCACCTCAGACTGTGCCTCCACCTGAAGATTTATTCCCAATTGCGGAAACTATAGAACGCCCGTTTTTACCTTCTCTTTCTCCTGAAAAAGAAGAGAACATCTTACCGATCTCTGTAAAAAGAGAGATTGTTGTTCCTGATTTTGATACTTGTGAGGAAGATGAGGGACAAGATAACCTCCCAACAGAAGACGTGGTTGAAGAATTTACTGATGATAAAGGAAACATCATTAGGAGGGTTGTGAAACGTACTATCACGACCAAAACCGTCTCCATTAGTCAAAAGACAGTTGTACCAAAGGAATTAACAGTTGAATTACCTACCACAGTTGTCGCTGAACAACCTGTAGAGAGTCAGTTTGAACAAATTATTCCAGAGGAACCATCTGATGAACCATCGTTTGAGGACGTTGTCGAAGAATTCACGGATGATCAAGGTAGAAAAGTAAAACGGATTGTGAGACGTACCATCACCACTAAAACAGTGACAGTTACAAGAGAAACAAGAGCTCCAGAGTCAATTGACGAGGGAATCGATGAACAAAAAGAACTGGTGCAACCTGATGATGAAGAATCAGTTAAGCCTTCAACGTTGGTAAGAACAGTGGATCTTCCAGACTGGTTCGAACCAAGGCAGGAAACTGTGACTCCCAAAGATTACAATGAAGAGCTCATATGGGGAACTCCAGCAGTGCCACACGAACCAGAGGTTAAGAAAACGTCTGCTGTTGAAGTTAACGAGGAAATAATCCCTCAATCCAAACACGATAAAACACCTCATGTTGCACTAGAAGTTTTCGATGGCTCGGCTAATGAAAAAACTATTACATCAGAACCAGATGATTCAGGAGCTTTTGAGGAGGTGGTTGATGTTGAAGTTAGCATTCAACCAAAGAAAATATTTAAAGGTACACCTGCGGAAGAAGAACACCTGACATCAAGTGTAGTTGAAACGCCCGTTGTTTTTCCTGACTTTGATAATTTGGATAAAGAGAAAGAACCAATTCCGCGTCCACTCTCACAAGGTAAAGAGGAAAATTTACCGTTAAACCAGAAACCATCAATAGAGTCTGTTAAGCCATTCAAGGTTGATTCCTCTCCTGTTTTTCAAAAACTGGATCCCTTGTTTCTTTCTGTGGAGCCAACGGGTGATGACCAAAAAATGTTGTCTCCTGAATCTAAATACAACGTGGAACCACAATTTGATAACAAACCAGGGAAACAACGGGAGACACCCTTAGTCGTATCTGAAACTGTAATCGAGTCAAACGAACCTGTTGAAGTTGTCTCTACTCCTGTCTTTGACAATCTCCGACCAATTGCTGTCTCTGAGCAACCAGAAGATGATGTTGAAACAGAAAGTGAAGAGGAAGAAAAAGATGAATCTGATTCTGAAGAAATAGTTGTTATTGAATTAGATCGTAAGTACAAACATCCATCGTGGCTTGTTTCTGTTAAAGATAAAAAGTCACCTGAGACTGTGCCTCCGCCTGAAGATTTATTCCCAGTTGTTGAAACTACAGAACGTCCCTTATTACCTTCTCTTTCTCCTCAAAAAGAAGAAAACATCTTGCCCACTTCTGTGAAGAGAGAAATCGTTTTTCCTGATTTTGATACTTACGAGGAAGATGAAGGACAGGACAACCTCCCAACAGAACACGTTGGTGAAGAATCTTCTGATGAAGAAGAAGGAAGAACTATTAGGATGGTTGTGAAAGAACCAGAAACACCAGAAGAGCCAGAATCGGAAATGATTTATGGCAGTGAAGTAAGATTGTATATTCAAGCACGTGAACAACCGATCAGGCAGCAAGTGAGGCACACTGTGACAACGCAAGCTATAATCACACGAAAAGTCACTGATGATGGCGAGGAAAAGATAACTCAAGAACAGCTTCCTTTTGTTGAGAAGGTTGAAACTACCCCGAGTTCTGGAGGCGAAGAAGTTGTTTTGTTTCTTCATGATAATGGTAAAAGGGTTGAAAGAATCGTTCGCCAGTCAATTACTACTTCAAGCGTTGTTGAGAGTCAAGAAATTAGTGTAAAAGCTTCTGTTTTACAAGACACTGGAATTCCTGGCCCTATATTTGAATCCGCTTCACCTTTGTGTTTGGAAGAAGAACCTGAAGGGGTTGAAAGAACAATTGATGACGCAGTTTTTCCTGCAAAAGCTATTGATGGCAATTTTAGAGTAACAACAACAGCGAACGTAACGCCATTCACACGTGTGACAATTGAACAAAGGAAAGAAGATGTATTAGAAACTCCGGGGACTGTGGAAACAATTGAAGATGATCCACTTAAAGTTAAAGAGGTTGAGGAGGTTCTGGACGACCAAGGTCGAACAGTTAGAAAGGTTGCTAAGAAAAATATTTCAACTAAGATGTTCGTATCCAAAGGATATGGGATGCCAAATGTACCCTTAGAGCTGGAACTTAAGCTCGCCCCAGTTTCCGCCCCGGAAGAACAACAAGCCTCAGAGGGGGTAAAGGAAGGCGATGGACATATAGAGAGAGTCTACAAAACAGTGTGGACAAAAGCATCATCCTTTAGAATTGAACAGCCTATAGCACAGGCTAAAGAAGAAGAACGAGTAGAGGAAATTGAAATAGCACCAGTGGAGGAAGTTCCGGCGATGCAAATGAGTCCCGCACATGAAGAAACACAAAGTGAAGAAAAACCAGAGTTATACCATGAGTTAGAGCTTTCAAGCGAAACAAGAAGTCCTCGCATGTACCAAGTACAGACTATTTATTTGCGTATCATAGAACGGCTGTATGTTTTGATTGTGGAAAGGCGATCTGTTATTGTTCTTAGTCTTCATAAATACAGCATACAGTTACATTTCTCTCTTGAGGCGTTTGTCAGCTGGCTGATGATGACAGAAAGGAAGGTTCTTTATCTGAGGCCCATTTCCTGGAAGCTAACTGAAATCCAAGAACAAAGAAACTACATCAAGGTATCTAAAATCACCAGGTCTTGATAGTTCTTGAACAGGCAGCTCCAGGTTTTAGATTTTGGGACTTGCAGCTGACAAAATGAATCAACTCAAGACTGATAAATTAATGCTGAGTTTCTTGCGAAGCAGAGCTAACATTAAAACTTAACCTTTTTCGGATAATGATTAATTTAGAAGTCTTGAGTTGATTTTAAAATGTGTTCTCGGAAATCGTAAGATCAGTAGTTGGAGCTCGGTTACTCAATTGGAGCTTGGTTACTGAGATAGTGGCGAGTTTAGGGTACAAGGTGGGATGTTTTTGTTCTCCCTGCAAAAAATTAAGACTTGTTGTGAATTAGCCCTAACTCCCACATGGTTGTTAAGCTGTCAAGTCCGTTGTTTTACCCACCCAGCCTTCCCCTAAACCTTAATTGCTAAACCTTATACCTTTTCCTCTCAAGTAGGCTGCATGCAAGTGATTTAAGTTCTAGAATCGGCAAATATGTTTTGTAAGTGACATTTAAATTATTTAATTTGATTAAAATTTCAATTAACTGGATTAATTGAGGAAGATTTTATGATAATCTTGATTAAAGCTGCAATTAACTGAATTAATTGAGAAAGATGTTGTGGTAATCTTTCCTAACCTAACTGTAACAAAATAAGCATTGTAAACGTAAATGTCTTGAAATCTATTAAAATAGAGATGCATGTTATCAAAGAAAATCAGATAAATTCAATATTAAACTTCGCAGTTGTTGTGGCAGCTTATTAAATACAACAGTTTTCCTTAAACGAGGGATATCCTCATTTTGATTGAACGATAGTGGTAATAATATCCCCAATAAAATATATAACGATAACAATGATTATAATAGCAATAATAATCAATGATTAATAGGTTTTCCATGTATTAAGATTTGCATGCCGTTTTAAAATGATAAGTGACAATAAAACTTAATTTTCGATCTTAGTTGCGTGTCATTTATTGTGTTCTTAGAGACCTTACTCAACGACGACGTGGTCGGCGACGGCAAAGAACAATAGTAAATACAATAACTGCACGTTGGAATACATTGAGCTGAACTCCTGCTCGTAGATTTGACTAAAACTAAACCGTTTTTAGAGTTCTCGGACCTATGAGAACGAAACAGCAAAAGTTTTCTCAGTAACTGTTTAGCCTCTTGGAGAAACATTTCGAATCGTTTATCTGTTTGCAAAGTTCAAGGCAAAGAAACAAAACCCTAATGATCCGCACAAAAAAGTAAAGAGTGAACGAGAAATGTGATTTTTCTGAGGCGTCGTCGTTCGCGTTTCCGTCCTCGTTGCTTAAAGTTCCTAGCGTCAGATATCAACGTTACATATTCACCATTTATGCACCATTTGTAAATATGACACACATACGGTATCCAGTATTAGTACAAATTGTGCTCGAAAACAAAGCCTCGCTAATAGACTGATTTAAGCGTTAACATTTTTTTTACTTTACGTCAATTTCGAGTGTTTCTCAGTAACTTGTATATGAATTATTTGGTTATATGTAAAATGGAATTGGCAAAAACCACGTCATCGACTTCCATTCCCATTTGATTTTTTCTCTAAATGACTTTGCAATATTTAGATTTTTCACATGTTATCCATTGTTCTTCTTTATTTTCTGGAAACATTCATATTGTATAATCATTGTTGTAATTGTAACTTGCTCTTTCGTTCGTCACATCCAAACCGTTCTACATCTGCAAAGTGCACTCTTGCATAGATGCGTGTGTTGCCAGCCGTAATTCGCTTCTCGTTTATAATTTAACGTAAAAAAAAACTAAATTTATTTAACTCGTTTAAATTGCACCCGCTCATACTAACTAAAGCCTAACATTTTAATACTTAAGCTTTTGTAGCGGTCATTGATATCATTAAACTTAATGAGCTATATGTATATAAAAGTTAATAACTGAGTTGAGATAAATCTTAATCTAACGTAGTCAAACAGAAGGTAGAGCTATGTTTAAAATTTACGTTAGCTTCGTAATATGTGGGGCTACCTATGCACGCGAGAAAAAAAGGGTATTTATCATAAACTTAAAGTAACTCCCACTTGTTACTTTTTGTAAATCTGTAGAAATTGGAGTTTTTTTTCTTCTGCTTGATAAACCTTATTAATTTTGTCTTTTCTCATGATTGTTGTTTTAGTTACCAATTTGGTTACAATTGAGTTGAGATCGTCAACTTAAAGCAATCTTAAGAAAATAAGAGATTGAATAATGAAGTCAAATTTAAAATAGATTTTATTCTTTTTAATTTTAGGTTTTACAAGATGAAATCAAAGAACAGAGACCCGTCATTGAAGAATTCCAACAGGCGGCTCAAGTGCTCGTCCAAGAGACTGCGCCCGAGGAAAGGGCTCAACTTGAAGAGGAGGTTAACGGTATCCTGGATACGTGGGATCACGTGAGCAAGGAAGTAAACGAACGAGAGGCAAAGTTGAATGTTATTGGACCGGCTGCAGAGAGATATCAAAATGATCTTGACAAGTTGGAAGCAATCATGGCGCAAATCGAGGACAAGTTGTTGGCACAGAAAGCATTTGGCCCTGAACCACAAAAGATCTTGGTGGAACAAGACGAGATTAAGGTTGGTATTTTAACGAAATGACGGGAGTTAGTACACTTCCAGCTGAACGCGGTACTGCTACTGTTACTGCTACTACAACTACCAGTATTAATGCTGCTGGTGCTACTACTATTACTACTACTTTTATACTGCTACCCTACTACTACTGCTACTACTTCTGCTGTTATTACTATTGCTGCTACTACTGCTTATACTGCTACCGCTACTACTGCTGCTACAGCTGTTATTATTAGTACTGCTGCTACTTCTGATACGGCTGCTGCTGTTGCTACTATTACAATTACCACTAGTGCGTAGAAAACTTCTCAACTGCCCGCTTATAAGCCCCCTGATTATAGCCTATTGGCCCTTCTGATAGGAAAAAAAATAATCATCCGGTTATAAGGCTGGAGTTTTACGGTAGGTTTATCTATTTAATTTTTTTTGGTGTGTATCATTTTATAGTGGGTTTGATATAACTATCCGAGAGTATCAGAATTTTTAATTATTATTATTATAGTATAACGAAATAATTGTTAAGGCCTATACGTTACGTACTTCAAAAGCTAATATAATGAAGTAAAATTTAAAAATCCTTGTTAATAAGTATATAAACCTTATCCATTCTTAAAGCTCAGACTGTAAAGGAAAGTCGCCCTAACAACCGACATTCTCAAAACCTTAAACTTTAAAAGGTGTGGAAAACAAAAGTAACTTTCTTTCAAAAGTAATTCATTAATTTCTTTTAAAAAATAAAACATGTTCTCCGTGCCTTCATTGCCTGGTAAAAGCCGAGAGGAACGTTTGGGAGAATTCAAGAGTAGATCAGTCAAAACCCGGAACCCAGTCGAAGATTTTCACCTGCTCGCCCAGTAAAGTTTGCCAAATAATAAATGATTTCTATGTATAATATAATATGAACGAAAGCTAAAACATAAATAGCAAATGTACATAGCACATTCGTACAAAGATTATGGCAACAATTAATGTTTCTTTAAGGGAAAGATTACCATTCTTATAAAAACTTTCAAATTTCCTCGGAAAAAAAAAACCTCATTGTTAATCCCAAAGTTACTGATCAAATCCGTCTTCTAAGGTTGGAAGCAAGACTTCGGGTTAAAAATCTAACCCTTGGTTGACTAATCGGCTTTCAAAAAGTTTGAATTATAAAATTAAGGGTTAATGACTCTAATTCCCGCTAACAACATAACGGTGCCCATTTTAGTGGCTCCAAGTTAGTACTAGTACATATGTTCTATATATACTTGTGATGTCTTAACGTATTTTTTTAAATAATACTTGCTCCCAATTCAAAGCAATGTTTAATATTCATATATTCTGATAGTAATGTTTCCTCAGAGAATATTTAAATGCATAGAACGATTTTATCATTTGTAATACTTTTAAAGTCGGTTGGTAAAGTAGTTCTGAATGTCATTTCCCTTTTTCTTAAAAGTTCTGTACCAAGTCCGATATTAAACAAAACACTTTTATATACCCGACGGCTTTATTAAAAATATTAATTTACATTCCGTTTTTGTTTCGTACTCTAAAAATAGCACTGCAAGGGAAAAAAAATTTTGTCGAGACAGCTGTTAGCATTTTGAATTTGGCTAATTTCCTATTGTGGCAAGATGAGAAGCTGGAGATATTTTTTTGAGCAGTCGACTTTTTTTTTTATAAAATCAAATCAAATTCTTTTACTGATGATGCGTTACACCATTACAAATTCTAAAATAAAAAAGAATTTAAAGTTTTTGGTGGCTGTTTTCTTTTATCTAAATTTCAAGTATTTTTAATTTCTTAATATCCAGCCGCTTTTGAAGATCAGACAATAAATGCTTAATTTTTATTTATTAAAATCTACTTTTAAAGACATACAAAAGAAATAGTATTTTTATTGGACCACGGCCACTTTTCCAACAAAAGTAGCACAGATCAATTTTGTTCTCATGACACGAAAAAAAAACAGTCACTTGAAATGATTTATTTTTGGAGCCTGTGAAGTCGATACTATGGCTGTTGAAGAATTGAGTCCTAAATTTATAACTGTTTCATACTTTAATTTAAATAAAAATGTAAAAAATCATAAATACGTTTGATTACTTTTAATATTTGAATTTTGACATGTGGATTACTTTATACCCAATGATAAACTTTTGTTAACTTGCAAAACTGCGTCAACTTTGGATAGTTTTGTGACCAGATAATTCTGTCTTTTAATTAATTTTATAGCGTTGTAACCAATGAAACATCTCTATAATGATTTTATAGTGAATCCAATATAAACTTTTTTATGTTCAAAGAACTTTTGTTTATGTTTTGTATAAAAGACGCAACCAAACTCCTTAATGTAAATACGAATATGTGAATGAATAATTAACGGAGGTGGACTTTCTCGATACCGTTACACTTTGCCGTCTGTTAAATACTTACAAAATGTCTTGAAATTTTAAAAACGTGAAATTATGAATTTGCCACAAAAGGAAGTCGATCCGTCTCAAAATAGAGGGATATTTGGTTTGGGTATCGAGCGGTCTATTGAATTAGTTAATCAAGGGAAATGCAAAACTCGATGCAGCGTGTTATGGTTCTTCAATCTGTGGTAAAATATTTTTATTCATTCGTGCAACGCTTTTCCTGATGTGGATTAAAGAATTTTAAGGCATAAAAAATGGAAAGCAGCGATTCGGGAGAGAATTCGTCAGATTTTGCATGTAATTGTAACGGTTGTGCTTTCTTGCCAGCAAGAACTAACCGTCCGTTCAGTGAAGTTAGTACACAAGGGTTTGTACCAAGTTATGGTCGTGCTTTTTGCCTCACTGTGTCTCAACGGCGTTACGAAACCGGCAGTCGAGCAGGCAGTAGTCTCTGTTTGTACGATGTACAGAAGTCCGTCGACACAACTGCCAGTGAGCGTTCAATTTCACCGACTGCGCAGCACAGGCAAACTCGGACACAATCTAGTAGTTCAAGTCTGGACGAATACTCGAGCGATAGTTCTTTCGGTCAAGACCATAGCTTTGTTCCAAGGCAGAAATCTTTCCTTGATTTGCCTCGAAAAAATTACAACGAGCAGGCAAAACAAGTCGGAGTAGACGAAATTAGCAACAATAGGATTCAACAAAAGGGAACTGAGAAATATTCTAACGAGCCGGTTAAGTTTATAAATGTTTGGTTCGGGAGTTTAATTGAACCAAATTTGCGGGATTCTTCGCATCAACAGAACCATCATTATGAAGATTTTGTCGATTCGGGATCGAATAACAAGTTTCTCGATACGCGACGCCATGTTTCTCCACCGAAGGTGAGATTATCACGGCGTTTGGTATATTACCGTCGGCCTATCTATCAAAGAACATTTTAAACCGGGGGATTATTTAAAAGATGTTGTAATATTGTAGTTTTTTAATTCCATCAGCTGGAAGAGACAGAAAAGATTGCAGTTTCTTGACTAATCTGATATTCTTATGCCATAGAAAAAGATATCGAAAATATAACTTCCACACAAGTTAATTAACAAATATTATGCTGACAACAGAATATCCTTTGTATTACACAAAATCGTAAGAATAATACTCCAAGAGGACTAACATTTTCCTTTTAAAAACGATGGCTTGTATTGTTTTTTCGCCAAGGCATAGAGATTATATTTATAAATAAGGCTTAATTGTCTTTTCTTTTTCACAATTAATTTCCGTTGAGCAGATTGCATGATGTGTGTTGTAGACCTTATAAATATTTTCTGAAAGTTACGGGTGTCTAGAAACGAGATATTCAGAAAGCGTTACATTACAACTTCACTTCTAGTGTGATTTTTATGAAACTTGATTTGTTTGTCTGGGTGATAAATCTAACTTGCTTCATATAAAGATCTCAAGTTTCTGTTCATCTCGTTTTCGATTTTCTAAAGACATTTATTTGTTTTAGGTTGTATTTTGCAGATTGTTGGCTACATGAATAAATTTTGCGTGAATGTTGTTTGTGTACAATATCATGTCTAAAACAGGAAATGATTTTAACGCAGTTAACACCGCCTCTCGTTCTTTTTGGGTTTTTTTTAATACTGGTACCTGTTTCAGTTTTTCAAAATTCAAACACTACGAGGTTTATTTTTTTACTTTTCATTCAGTACTTTTCTGACGTCCTCTATCTAAAATTCACTTTCGTTGTAACTGAATTTCAAGTGGTCAGATTTCACTTGGAGCGATGATCGAAATATATCTCTACTTTCAAATACACTTCAAAAATTTAGTGATAAACGTTTGTAAAATGTTTGATATGAACCGAATTTATATTGTAACTTTAATGGTGAATAATATCCTGCTAAGTATTAAGTTGTACATGTTCTATTTGCACGACTTGTTTAAACATACCAGTTTATTTTGGCGTGTTTCGGTAATCCAATACGAATTTGGAAATCGTTTTGTTTACACAGGTCATTGAGGAGGGAGTGTTGCATGAGTCCATGTCACGGCATTAAATATTTTGACAACATGCAATGCCTCAATCTTTTAAGCTGCTTTCTTGGCGTTTTGGCTCCGCTGATATTTTAATTTCTGTCAACTATGTCATATGCTTTTCGTTTTATTTCTTTATCAAAAGGAGTCTTAAAAGAACAAATGAACTCCTTTACTGTGGATAAATTGTGACCGTTAACAATAAACAAAGAGTTTCTAATTCCTTTAGGCAATTGTGGCTTTTCTTGGAGCACTGTTCATTATCGATAGTTGATAACTTAATCATCGCTTTAGCCAAGTACGATAAAGTTATGCTTTTATTTGAATACATTACACAGTCCGAAAGCTTAACGCTAGCTAAAACAATGATAATAGACAATGATAATCCTAAAGGCAGTTTTTAAATTAAAAAAAAACAACTTAACAAGGTAAACATGACTTGTAATAATACATGGTTTTAAGGCGAAGTCTTTGCATAAAAGTAATAAAATGTTTTTAAAACAGATTGGGCTCAAAACGAACTCGAATTTAAAAGAACTATTTATTTTTATTCAGTTAAATCCCCTCTCAACCAGCAAGTTAAATATGTCAATTTAAAACTGTTGTTATAATATTCATTAGTTTATATTGTTCAATTGTTCAATAGCGATTATAATTCTTTAGTTATTTATCTATGTTAGTCACATTAGGTTTAATTCTTGGTTTTCGCACAATCCCAAGAGACACAAAAGAAATAGACACAGCGGTCATGTTGGAATCCCAAACAAAAGAAATATAATCAAAATCCTTTTGTTAGGAATACACCAATATGGCCGCCATGGCGTCGGGTAAAACCCTGCAATACTTATTTTGCACTGAGGAAGGCCAAAGTGTTGTGTGTTTTTCAAAAAGAAAACTTTGGCGAATAATGACATTTATCTAAACTACTTTAAAAAACCTTTTCAGTTCTTTAATTTTAACGTAATGAAAAAGCTTATTTTTATTTAGTGATGATTAATTACATGGTAATTCCCTTGTATATCTTTCAAAGCAAGATGGGAGCTAAGATGTTTTGACTACCATTTTTAATTATTTGTGATTATTGAATAAATGTTAAACATTCGGGTAACTCTTAAGAAAAGGTTTTTCCTTATTTTCGAGTCTTTTCATTCGTCCCAGCTTTTGTCCAGTTTTCATGTGTTCGTTTTGTAACATATCTACATTTTATAATTTAAATAGGAACATACATATTCCATTTTTAACCATTTTATTATTTCATGACTAATTTAGGAGCTCGAGAAAGCCTTGGACGATGCCTCAGCTGCCACAGAAAACTCAGGGAAAAATCTCCTGAGCCTGCAGGACTCCAGTACAGATTTAGAAGCAGTTGACAGCCAATTGCGTGCGTTGAATACGCGCGTAAAAGATCTTAAGGGTAGGATGGTACGGTTCGAGGAACACTATGATGATCACCTGAAGAAAGGGAAAGATTTCCAGGAAGCGGTTGATCGGCTTTTGGCCAAGTTTGGGACAAAAAAGGACGAGTTATTGCAAAAAGAGGTGAATGAAAGAACTGTCGAGGAAGTAAACAACAAGATTGCTGAGCTTGAGGTAAGAAATTACCGTGACTTTATTTTGTTCATGCTTATTTTTTAGGGCAGGTTAGTTGGCACAGTTGGTAAGATTTCTGCCTCCTAGCCACAAGGCCCTTGGTTTGATCCTCGGCTTTTCCCAGAATCTGATATTTGTGTGACCGTCTTTTCTGCCAAAAGTAACTCAGCTTTCCATCCTTCTGGGGTAAATAAACGAATACAAGCATCTGCTGGGAGCTAACCTGCGATGGTTTAGTGTCCCTTCCAGGGGGAGTCCGAAGACTCTCATTTGCTTAACTTTACAGAAACTGAAGATTAGTGCCCGCTCCATGGACTACTTCGCTCGTTAAGGATTTAGCTTTTTTATGCTTTCTGTAAGATAGCTTAAAATTGGAGTCTACGTTACTTTTGGTTTTGTGGGATTAGGTCAGTTACTACAGTTAATAAGACGTTGAATTAACTTGGCGAGTTTTGCCATTTAAAGTCAGGGAATTTGAAAATTAATTAAGGTGAAGCTTTAAATAGGCAGGGAAAATTCCCTGTTATGCTTATTTGGCATAACCCAAAACAAAAATAGAAAGCTACTGGCTGATATTTAAAATATTTAGAATACAAAACATTAAAAATCAATTTATAGAATAATAAACTGAATATATTTTAAGTTGTAGGAAAAATCCTTTACCGTCTTTTTGTCATTTTCAGGCATTGCAAAGAGAAATGAGTCAAGAAAGGCCTGTGCTTAGCACAGCAACGACATCTGGAGAGTGGCTGATCAGAAATGCAAGAAAGTCAACTGCCAGGTAAACACATAAACTGAGAACCTTAGTCACTTATAGTAATAATAATGATAATGATAATAATAATAATAGTAATAGTAATAATGATAATGATAGTTTATAATTGTTGGCAGCCAACTACAGAACATTTTATTGAAGTATAAATTTATATAAATGTGAGGGTAGAGTCTACCTTAACATAAAGCGCTCAGTGCTGTGGTAGAGCTAAGTATACAGAAGTTAGAAAATGAAAGAGGACGTATCGAGTTTTAGGGATTCTGAGTTTCACGCTTGTCAGACAGAACTTTTTTTCAATGAAAAACATACTTCTTTATATACAATTTAGATAAGTAGCTAATTGATTCACTAGTGTGATGCGTCCAGGAGGAGTAAAGATTATCATCTGCTAAACACTACAGAAATTAAAGATAATTACCGGCTAATTAGCCACTGTGTATTTGAACTGTCTTTTTTTTGTTTAAAAGGCGTTGAGATTGGAATAATTGATTAATGTTAGGGACAAAAATGAGTCGTACAAGATAAGTGTGTTGCCTACTTTGTTTTGCTTTGCTGTGCCGGTGGATATGCAAAGAGTACATTATTTAACATTTGTCGTATTTAATTCTGCCTTGTTTGGTCCAGAGGACGTCCTTAAAGTTGATAATCCCTCTTTTGTCAGAGTTTTCCTCCAAGAAACCACCAACTGTTAAACACAAAAACACAAAAACGATAGTAGTTACTCGATTGTCGCTGTTCTGTAAGCAATCCTCTATAAGTGATTTCGAAATGAAGTGCATGATATATGGAAAACCTGTTACAATAAATTTTCCTTTTCCTGTATGTAGTTTACCAGATGGACGACCTGAGAGCGAAGTCATCCCGACTGACGTGCGCCAAACGTTAAACAAAGTAAAAGACTTAATACACGACTTAGAAGGGACAATAAGAGATCGAAAGAGATACTACCACAACTTGAAATTCCAAGATTTGCCCAGTGTCTCAGCTGTAGACTCAAGATTTGAGGAAACGTTGATAAATTTCCTGTTATGGCTTAAGAACACAGAAGACATCATTAGTAGGGAAGAACCGCTGACTTCTGATTTGATTCAACTGCGGGAGCAACAGATCGCTCTTTCGGTAAGTGAAGAGATTTCATACCAAAAAGTAATTCTCTCTTGTTTGGGAATTGTGTTAAAGTGTAGCTAGATACACAGAAATGGCCACAGGCTTTTTAGAAACTGGAAAAAAGACCATTGTCTTTTACCAGCGTTTTGGTTTTGACTTTCATTGTACATTCAAGTCACATTTTTTCGAAACGGTCCACTTCTGCCCCTCTGCACCCTCACTCTTGTTAAATTTTGGTTTCATATGACAGGTTATGATTTGTTGTAATATTAAGCTCGGCGCTTCTTGTAATGGAAGAGTTCTGCGTTATGTTTAGTGTTTAGATTTTATCATTATCTTTATTTTATTAGCACTTTGTAACATTTAGTCATCCTCCTAAATTCCAGGCCATCAGACGGGACGTTCTTTCTCACCAACCAACGTACGAGTTCATTGCGTCCGAGGGGGACAAGGCCCTAACAGTGGCTAGATCAGGACCACAGAGGGAGGAATTAGAACAGAAACTTCAAGAAGTGAAGAAACATTGGAAGAACGTTACGGAACACACTGACCAGAGACGTGCAGAGTTGGATGAAGTCTTACCATTGGCCCAGAAATACCATGATGCTTTGAAAAACGTGGAAAGCGTTGTTACAAGAGCGGAAACGCAGTTGGAATCATTTAGTGGTCCTGTAATTGATCCTGATAAAGCGAAGCAGCAGTTAAGTGACATCAAGGTGAGTCTGAAGTCAATAATGTTTGAAGTAGTTTATGAGTAATTAACTTGTCATTGTTGCTAAGAAGAGACTTGCAGCAGTGGTTTATTTAGCGAACAGTTTGCAATAAAATACAGGTTAGAAATGTTCTGCATTCTGCGTTTTGCTACAAAAAGGTTTTTTGGTAGCTAGCACAAATCAAATTTAAGTAATAAATCAAAAATAGATAAGATATACGAACACATGCGGAGAAAAACTCGGAAAGAATCTGAACTTCAAACGGGAATCGAACCTTTAACGTTTTGTACACTTGTCGGACGCTCTGCCACTGAGGCACGGGAACTCATATGGCGAGTGAGTAAATCTATAATAATGACGGATCTGAACTTCCTCTTGCTAATAATAAGGCACTTCCATCTTCCTGACTAACCATTTTAGTTCATGCTGCATTATAGTTTATTATAGTACGTTAAAGTAATCTTTAGATAACTAAAATATCTAATTTGTAATTTGAGGGAGGAGATAAGTTTTTTAAATGTAGTTTTTTTAAGAGAAATTTTAGTTTGGGGGAATTTTAGTGAAGTTTGAAAATTAATTTTGGAGTT